>PVJI01005048.1:0-100902 GCA_004026765.1 Micronycteris hirsuta | reverse complement strand
CCCTTTCACAGTCAAGCTCTTTCAGAGTTGCTTACTCTGGCTGTCACTACTTTATCCTTCACATATCATTCACTTTTTTAAGTTTTTATTTTCTCTAAAGTCACTCTTTCACATAGTTTAAAGAGTTAACTTGTTCTACAAGATTTGTTGATAAAATAGCAATCCCAGCACTCTCTTCTCCATATCTTTCCTAAGACAACAATCTTTTGGTTTATTCTGTTGGTATTTACCTTCACATTTATAAATAAGCATGTCTTGATTTTTCAGTTTTAGACATTATGTTTTGACTTCCTATTAGGGAAGTAAAAAGAACACAGTGATTTTGTTTTCTTTTCTTTCATCTCATCTTGCCCCCACTTCTAATTTCCCCGTTCTCCCAAATGAAGTCATACTTTTTTGTTAAGTCAATATTTAGTGTTTGCTTTGTTTTGACCAAGTTTGCTATTCTGAGCTGTGCCACAGAATAAACTATGACTGCTTTTTCTTTTCTGTTCTTTTTCATATCCCTGAATTTCATGATGGTTGATTAGTTTTATCAATATTATTTATAAGTATTTCATCCCATCTGTTGTATAAATCTTTTATAATCTTCACTCGCCTCAGGCTTTCTGTCAGTGGAGCCTCTGCCTGGCTCCATGCAGGTCTGTGGCCCTCCGTGTGGGTGCCTAGCTGTCATACATCTCCTCTGTTTCCTATGGCCCATGTTTTCTCCTTGTTTGATTTACTTCCTCTTGTTAATGGAGCATATCCTTTAGTAGCCTCCCGAGGAAGAGTATGGAGGTAAATATTTTAAGATTTGAATTGTCTGAAAATTTTTATTCTGTCCTTCCCTTTGATTAATAGTTAAGGTGGGGACAGAATTCTAACTTGGAAATAATGTTTCTTTAGAATGGTTAAGGCATTGCTCCATTGTCTTTGGCTTCCAGTGTTACCATAGAGAATTCTGGAGGATGGTATCATTCTTAATCCTTTAATGTGGAAACTCATGCCCTTTAGTTCTGGGCAGTATTGTTTTATATAGTTGATGGTTTTGTTCCTTCCACTTTCTATAGCTCCTAAAATTCAATTAATTGGACAGGTTGTCTAATTTTCTTAACCTTTTTTTCTAGCTTCTGTCTCTTTGCCTTTTTGTTCTGCTTTCTCAGCGATTTCCTCATCTTAATTTTATTTTTATTTTGTATACATATTTTTTTTATTAAAGTGGATGTTCTAGAAATTATTGAATAAAAACCTCCAAGAGTCTACAAAGTTCTAATGTACTTTCATTTATAAATCTACTTGTAACTTTGGAATGTTATATCTTACAGAAAAAGCAGTCTTTCTCAGTTACATTATAATCCAATCTATACCCACATGTCATTTTAAGTTCTGTCATTTATAGACAGACATTGTCTTATTCTGACGCATTTGAAAATGTTACACTTTTAAAAAAATTTTTATATTGAGAGACTTCTGACCAAGATGGAGGCATAGGTAGATGGAGACACACTGTGCCTCCTCGCACAACCAAAAGAGGTAAAACAACAATTTAAAAAACAAAAACAGCCATATCTGACAGAAAACTGAACTGAGTGGAAGTCCGACAACCAAGGAGTTAAAGAAGACACGTTCATCCAGACCAGTAAGCAAGGCGGAGCCGGGTGGAGAGCACGTGGCAAGACGCGGTTTGTGGAGCCGTACCGGCAACGCTCCAGCTGCACAGAGAGGTCTGTGGCGGGCGCGCCTGGCCAAAACGCAGCAGGCGCACTCAGCGAAACCCGGGCTGAGACTGGTGGACTGGGCAGTCCCTCATTCTTGGGCAGATAAACCAGGAGGAAAAGCTGGGGAGTGGAACAGACCGTGTGGCCCACCTACACAGGGAAACAAAGCCTCAAACCACCAATTGAATACACCTGTGGGGGTTGAGGCGGCAGTGGGAGGAACTCCCGGCCTCACAGGAGAGTTCGTTGGGGAGACCCACAGGGACTTGGAACTGTGCAGACCCGCCCAATCACCCCAGAGCCAGCAAAGAAGGGCCCAACTTGCTCGTGGGTAGCTGGGGAAGTGCAGAGAACAGAGCAAGCGCCATTGTTCTCTCAGTCCTCGCCCCCACAGAGAGCATCACAACACGACATGGGTTACCCCGCCCTGGTGAACACTGGCTCCGCCCCTTAAAGTAACAGGCGCACCGAGAAAAAAAAATGGCCCAAATGAAAGAACACATCAAAACTCCAGAAAAAAATACAACTAAGTGACGAAGAGATAGCCAACCTATCAGATACACAGTTCAAAACACTGATAATCAGGATGCTCACAGGATTCGAAGAAAAATTGTAGCAATTATTTGAACAAATGAAAAGGGATGAGAAGGAAACTGGGACTCAAATCAACGGAGTGGACCAGCAGAAAGAAAAAAACATCCAACCAGAAAAGAATGAAGAAACAAGAATTCAAAAAACTGAGGAGAGGCTTAGGAACCTCCAGGACATCTTTAAATGTCCCAACATCTGAGTCATAGGGGTGCCAGAAGGAGAAGAGGAAGACCAAGGGATTGAAAACTTATTGGAACAAATAATGAAGGAGAACTTCCCCAAGCTGGCAAAGGAAATAGACTTATGAGAAGTTCAGGAAGCTCAGAGAGTCCCAAAGAAGTTGGACCCAAAGAGGAACACACCAAGACACATCATAATGACATTACCCAAGATTAAAAATAAGGAGAGGATCTTAGAAGCAGCAAGAGAAAAGGAGACAGTTACCTACAAAGGAATTCCCATAAGACTGTCAGCTGATTTCTCCAAAGAGACTTTGCAGGCAAGAAGGGGCTGGAGAGAAGTATTCCAAGTCATGAAAGGCAAGAACCTACATCCAAGATTACTCAATCCAGCAAAGCTATCATTTAGGTCAAGTTTAAGTAGTTCATCATCACCCAGCCTTTATTATATGAAATGTTAAAGGGATTTATATAAGGCATGGAGGGATATCAACAGGGGAGTGGTAGGGGGAGAGGGGGGAAAAGGTGCAGAGAGTAAGTAGCATAAATGGTAGGTAGAAAACAGACAGGGGGAGGTTAAGAATAGTATAGGAAGTGTAGAAGACAAAGAACTTATGTGTATGACCTATGGACAAAAACTAAAGGGTGGGAAATGGGGGGGTGGAGGGGAAGAAAGGGGGGAAAATGGGACAACTGTAATAGCAAAATCAATAAAATATATTAAAAAAATGAAAATAAATTAAAAAATAAAACACAAATTTTCTATTGAGTTTTTAAATTTTTGCTCATTTTTAATTTCAAGGAGCTATTATTCCTCTGAATTTTCATTTTTTATGGCATTGTGATTTTTTAGAATTATATTTTATTGACTTTGATATTACAGTTCTCTTGATTTTTCTCCCTTTGCCCCCTTCCACCCAGCACGTCCCACTGCCTCAGGCAGTTCTTCCCACTGTTATTCATGTCCATGGGTCATGTGTACAAGTTATCTGGATACTCCATTTCCTGTACTGTACTACTTTACATTCCCATGACTATTCTGTAACTACCTATTTGTACTTCTTAATCCCCTCATCTCTTCACCCATTCCCCCATACCACCCTCCCATCTGGCACCCATCTGGTAACTAACTTCTTTTCTCTCACTGCTTTTAAGAGTCTCTCTTTATCTTTAACCTTTAGCTTTTTAATTATGATGTGTCTTGGAGCAGGCCTCTTTGCATCCATCACAATTGGGACTCTGTGATTCCTGGACTTGCATGTCTATTTCCTTCACCAAATTAGGGAAGTTTTTTTTCCATTATTTTTTCAGATAGATTTCCAATTTCCTACTCTTCCTCTTCTCCTTCCAGCACCCCTATGAGGTGAATGTTGGACCTCTTGAAGTTGTACCAGAGGCTCCTTATACTATCTTCATTTTCTGGACTTTTTCTTCTTGTTGTTCTGATTGGTTGTTTTTTTGCTTCCTTATGTTCCAAACCAGTGATTTGATTCTTGGCTTCATCCACTCTATTCTTGTTTCCCTGTAAATTGTTCTTTACTTCAATTAGTGTATCCTTCATTTCTGACTCTTTTTTAGGCTGCTGATGCCTTCACTAAGTTCCTTGAACATCCTTATAACCAGTGTTTTGAACTCTGCATCTGATAGTTTATCTCTGTTTCATTTAGCTCTTTTTCTGGAGCTTTAATCTGTTCTTCCATTTGGGCCATGTTTCTTTATCTCCTCATTTTGGCAGCCTTCCTGCGTTTGTTTCTATGTATTAATTAGGTAGAGCTGCTTTGACTCTGTGTCTTGGTAGTATGGCCTAATGAGTAGATGTCCAGTGGCACAGCCTCCCCTATCACCCAAGTTGGGTACTTAAGGTGCACCCTTTGTGTGGGCTGAGTACACCCTCCACTTACAGTTGAGCCTTGGTTTCTTTTGGCAGATCAATGGGAGGAATTTACCCAGACCAGTCAGCTGCAAGGACTAGCTGTGACCACTTACCACCAACCTCCACCATTCATGGAAAATCAGCTGTACAGGGCCAGGGTGGTGGTCTATAGCCAGCCAATGGGTGCACTGGCCCTGGGTTTTCCCCGGTGGGTGCAGGCCAAGGTCAGCCCCACCTGTGCTTTGCCTGGAGCATCCTGCGTGAGCTGTAATGTAATCTGAGATGGCTGCTACTTGTGCTAGGCTTGGAGATTCCCAGGTGAAGCCAAACTGTGACTCTAATCTGGCTCCCACTAGGGCTCACTGAATCTAGCTGTTGGCTTGTTTGATAGGATTTAGGATCCAGGACCAGCCATTCTTATGGAAAAGCAGCTTGGGTGGGCCCATAAGTTGGGTGTGGCAGCTCCTTTGGGGATCTCCTAGGTGGGTGACACAGTGTTAGCCAGGCTGATGGAGTCTCAGATAGGCCACCAGCTTTCTGCCTCTGTGGAGGGAAGGTTTAGAGAAGGTACAATGGCCTCTGCTCACCTTGATACCAGACACTTAAGTTCCTCCCTGTATACCACTGGTGCCCTTCAAGCTACTACCCTGGTGCTGGAGCTCAGAGGGAATGAGTCTGAGTAGATGAGTGTGGGTGTGGGTTCTTTAAGAGGAACTGTTTAAAGCTCCAGCAATTTCTTCCACTGACTCACCCCTGCTGGATTTTGCAGCCAGAAGTTGTGGGGACTTATCTTCCTGGTACTGGAACCCTGGGCTGGGAGACCTCGTGTGGGGCTGGGACTCCTCACTCCTGAGATATCCCTCCTGAACTTTTATCCATGTGGGTGTGGGACCAGCCTATTTTACATTGGTGCCCCTCCTACCAGTATGGATGGATGTGAATTCTTTAATTTCGTAGTTGTCAGACTTCCATTCAGCTTGATTTCTGTTGTTCCTGAGTGATGGTTCTTCTGTATTTTAGTTGTAATTTTGATGTGGTTGGGTGAAGTGATAAGCCATGTCCACCTACACCACCATCTTGACTGAAGTCGGTCATGATCTTTTTAAATAGCCAAATCTTTATCTTTCTGGCCTGTTACTGACAGTTAAATAATTCTTTTCTTCTTGCATACTCACTTTTCATCAAAATCCTTTCCCTTCTTTTCTGATTTCTATCCTTAGTGTTAGAGAATTTCTTTAGAGTCTGTAGCCCTTGGTTGTCTGCTTATGTGGCTTAGAATCTCATAACATGTGGGTCAGGCTGGTCTATCCTGAACTTCTCTGTAGATCTGGCTGGGCTATTGGTTGAGAAATCCTGATCTGAGTATGTTTAGGTGTTTACTCTTGGATTCTTGGATCCATCAGTTTCTGTAGAGAAGACTTTTCCAGTATCGTATATGAAGGATTTAAGGGCTGGCTGCCTGCATTTTAGAGGCTGAGTGAAAGAGGGGTGGGGAGGTCGGGGCAGAGGGGATGATCTCAGCATTCAGTACACATGTTTTCATGTGATCCCCCTGCCTCTCGGTATCCCCTGAGCCACATAGCCAGAGACCCTTTTTTTTTTTCTTTTAAACATTTTATTGTTTATGTTATTATAGTTGTCCCACTCATAATAACACAAACAATGTTATATTATTGTTTAACTTTTTTCCCCTTTGCTCCCCATCCATCCTGTCCCCCATTCCCACAGTCAGTCCCCTCACCATTGTCCATGTCCATGGGCCATGTATACATATTCTTTGACTAATCCCCTCACCTTCTTTCAACCAGTCCCCACCTCCCACTTCCCCTCTTAGAGCTGTCAGTCTGTTCCATGTTTTTAAGCCACTGGTTCTATTTTCCTCATTAGTTTGTTCATTACATTCCACTTATAAGTGAGATCATATGGTATCTGTCTTTCATTGACTGGTTTATTTCACTTAGCATAATGCTCTCCAGTTCCTTCCATGCTGTTGGCAAAAGAAGTCATTCTTTTACTGCTGTGTAGTATCCCATTGTGTAAATATATCACAGCTTTTTTTACCCACTCATATACTGATGGGAACTTAGGCTGTTTCCAGATCTTGGCTATTATAAATAATGCTGCTATGAACATACAGGTGCATATATTCTTTTGAATTGGTGTTTTGGAATTCTTAGGATATAATTCCAGAAGTGAAATTGGTGGGTCAAAAAGCAGTTCCATATTTAATTTTTTGACAAAATTCAGTACTATTTTCCACAGTGGCCTTACCAATCTGCATTCCTACCAACAGTGTACTAGGTTTCCCTTTTTTCCACAACCTTGCCAGCACGTATTTTTTTGTGGATTTATTAATGATAGTCATTTTGGCAGGTGTGAGGTGATATCTTATTGTGGTTTTACTTTGCATCTCTCTGATGACTAGCAATGTTGAGCATTTTCTCATGTATCTATGGGCCCTCTGTATGTCCTCCTTGGAGAAGTATCTATTCAGGTCCTTTGGCCATTTTTTAATTGGATTGTTTGTTTTCTTGGTGTTGAGTTGTATAAGTTCTTTATATGTTTTGGAGACTAAACCCTTGTCTGATGTTATCATTGGCAAATATGCTCTCCCATATAGTGGGTTCCCTCTTTATTTTGTTGATGGTATCTTCTTTTTTTTTTTAGGTTTTATTTATTTTTAGAGAGAGGGGAAGGGAGGAAGAGAGGGAGAGAAACATCAATTTACCTCTCACATGCCCCCAGCTGGGGGCATGGACTGCAACCCAGGCGTGTGCCCTGTCTAGGAATTGAACCAGCAACCTTTTGCTTCACAGTCCAGTACTCAATCTACTGAACCACACCAGCCAGGGCTGTAGTTTTATATCAGGTATTATGATCCCTCCAATTTTGTTCTTCTTTCTCAAGATTACTGAGGCTATTCGGGGTCTTTTTTGGTTCCATGTAAATTTTTGGAATATTTGTTCTAGATCTGTGAAATATGCCATTGGTATTTTAATATGGATTGCATTGAATCTATAGATTGCTTTGGGTAGTTTGGAGATTCTAGTGATATTAATTCTTCCAATCCATGAACACGGTATGTGCTTCCACTTATTTCTATCTTCCTCAATTTCTTTTTTCAGTATTCCGCAGTTTTCTGAATACAGGTCTTTTACCTCCTTGGTTAAATTTATTCCTACGCACCTTATTTTTTGAGACCCTTTGTATTATATCCTCTCCAGAAAATAAAATCTTAGATATCTGTACAGGTAGTAGGAAACCATATGACCAAAGGTTCATCTGATCCTTCTTATTTTAGCCTCTTTCTCTTAGTTCCTACGCCCAGAGATTCCTGGCCATCAATTCCTGAGGCTTTTGAGGATTCTTCAGGGTAAATTTTGTTGGTTCCCAGCACTCTACTGTTAGCTTAGTATTCAGTTTTTTCAGGCTGTGAAGTCATCCCTCTGCTTTCCAGCTTCCAAAGTTTTGCTGTTTGTCACTTTGTCTGTGTTACCTGTGTTTTTGTTTTAGGTCTTAAAAAAATTCTTCTGTGAGGTTTCAGTGGGGAACAAAACTTAATGCATGTATTTAATCCACTCCCTCGCTGTTCAGTGCACCCTGCCTAGGTTTCTTCTCCACCATCTTCCACTAATGTTGCTTGAGTTAAGATCCCCAGTGACTTCTGGCTTGTATCATTAATGTATCTTTTTCTAGTTTTCATCTTACAGTGTCAGCATTTTGACAGAGCTGACCAGTCTTTTCTTCTTTTTTTTTTTTAATTTTTTTTTAGGATTTTATTTATTTTTAGAGAGAGGGGAAGGGAGGGAGAAAGAGAGGGAGAGAAACAGCGATGTGTGGTTGCCTCTCACAGGCCCTCACTGGGGACCTGGCCCATAACCCAGGCATGTGCCCCGACTGGGAATCGAACCAGGACCCTTTGGTTCCCAGCCCGTGCTCAATCCACTGAGCTACACCAGCCAGGGCCACTCTTTTCTTGAAATGTATCTTATCTTGCTTTTAAAACCTTGAAAAAAAGCCCAGCTTTATTCTGAAGTAATTAATATATTATAAAATTCACCCTTTAAAGGATTATTAGTATACTCACACATTTATGCAACCATCACCACTCATTCCATCATCACCACATCTGCATCGCCCTGAGAAGAAACCCCATACCCATCAGCAGTCACTCCCACCCCTCACTCTTTCCACTCCTGGCAACCACCAGTCTACTTTCTAGTTCTGTAAATTTGTCTGTTTGGGACATTTCCTAAAAATGGAATCTTTCAGGACTGGCTTCTTTCACTTAGCATAGCAGGAATCTACTCCTTGTTTTAAAACCATCTCCTGTACCTGACCTCTTCCCGGTCCAGTGCTGGATTCTCTCCCCTTCGCCTCTGCTTCCCCATTAGGTGATCACATCCACTCCTATAACTCGGATACCACGTGACTACCAAGTCCACGGTCCTTACCCTGACCTTTTCCCTGAGCTCCAGACTCACAGTCATCTTCACCTGGCTAATGACAGGCATCCCAGACTGATCACGTCCAAGACAGAATTCCATTTCCATCCCGAGGCAAACCCAGTTCTTCTCTAGTTGACCTAACTTTAGAAAATGATACTATCCTCCTCCAGTTGCTTAACTCAAAAAGGTAATACAGTGTGTAACTATATATTTGTGTGTGATCATGGGTTTTAGTTCTGTATTGCTTAGTATTCCGTAAGCTCCATGAAGACAGAGACAGTGCCTGCTTCGTTCACCATTGCATACCCAGTCTTAGCACAGAATGAATGAATGAATATAAAGAAGAATAAGACATAATTCTTGTTCTCAAGTTGCCTACAATTTTTAGAGAAATCTAATGTCCATGTGTATTGTTAAAGACTACTTAAAAAGTACAAAATTAAGTATCAAAGTAAGTAAGTAGCTTTGGGAGTTTAGAGGCTGGATAATTAGGGAAAAAACATGGAGACAGTGGGGACGGGTAAATTTTAGAAGGTAAAGACAAACATGAGCGTAATAGCAAGCACAGGCCTGGAAGTGAAACTTGAGTTATTCAGGAGCTAGTGAGACCACTGCACCTTCAGAAACCATTTATGAAAACAAACCAGCCTTTCACTTTGGATAATTTGATTATGGACCAGATGGGGGGTAGAATACACAGCAGTTCACTGTAGGAAGAAGTGCAGTCCTAGAGCAAATGGAAGAACTCTGTATCAAACATACCGACAGATACCTTAAGGAATCAGGTGTTTTATATTCAGTGTTTTATTTGGGCATCAGTATAAACAAAATTATGTTAAATGTAAATGTGAACTTTGGCATAAAAACAATCAGAAAAATTTAAACGATCGATTTTGAAAATTATTTTGTTTGTAGCTGAAGAGCTCACTCATTATGCTTCAAAGAACCTTTGAGCTACTAAATAAAAACAAGACCGGCACGGCTGTGGAGAACTAGTGATCCTACGGACTGAGATTGGAGAGATACTCGGAACGAAAAGAAAACATCTAGGAGAAAACCAAAGGATGAAGGATTTTAATTGTCATAGAACATTTCCATGTTTTCTCATTGGTACCTTATGAATTCTTTTAAATAACATTTATTTCATAATTAGTCTCCAATGACCTTAAGAATCCATTCCCTTGCTTCTGATACATAATTCTAAGCTGTGAATTTCTCCAGTGGAGCATGGACAATATTGTGGATTTGAATTTCTGTGATACAAAATAAAATGAGACACTTGGCCTCATTTTTACACTGAGGTTTGAAGTCTGATGCTTTATCTGTTAGCTTTACCTGTTAGTAGTATGTGTCCAACAGGCCACTTTCACAGGTGAGATACCTTCAAGAGGCTAAAGATAATATAAGAAGAAACCTCTAAAACATTACGAATTTTGAAGGATCAGTTTTCAGGCACATTATATTTCTAGGTTTGCATAGTATAAATATTACAATGTCTTCACTTATTTAGCATGCAAATTTAGTAGACCTTTTGACTGCACACTGATGGTATTATCTGAAAGGTTCTTCAGCCATGTTTTTATCTTCATGAAAGAAATAGTTGTTTCTTCTTCAGGTAACTATTAGAGGTGAGATTATTTTGCCTCTTCATACATCAAATGAATTAAAGAGTCAATTTCAGAAAAGGAAATATGTAGGATATCAACACTCAAAATGAAAAACCATGCTGAGTTTGAAATCCAGAAGATAAGGTTAAAACCTGGGCATTTAGTGACCAAATAAATACTTGAACTAAGCTTGCCTTCAGTGTAGCAGTCTAATTTGTGAATTAGTTTTCAGTAGCCATGTATCTCTTCATTTATTTATTTATGTGTGTGGCTTGTTTTACTCATTAAGTTGTAAGACACAAACTTTGGCTCTTTAATAAAAACTTCTGGGTACATTATCTCCCAATAAAAGTGCACTGACTGAAGGTTGTCAGTCAGACACAAGCTCCGGTCCTTTCATAAAAAGGCTCAGGCATATGTCTCAATACAAGTGGTGTCTCTGGAACAAGAGGAGGACAGTGCAGAATAATTTGTATATATTCTTACGGTTTGAGCAACTATTGCCTTTAAATTTCTTTTTTCTCCCCAGAGTCACCATAGCCACATGGGACTGCTAAAGTCATTTTTGAGATGCTTATAGAGAATGAAAGTATTGACTCAATTAGAGGGAAGAGGGTTCTCTGGGTGAATCTCAACTCCTCAACTTAGGGGAACCAGTGTATGTACCTGGGTCCTTTTATGAAGTGTCTGGCTGTGAGCAAGAGTGACTGAATTATAACTTGAAACCTTGTTCTTAAATTCACAAAAATTACCAGTGAAAAGCTGAGTATTTTTGAGATTTTTAAAAAAACTTGTACTTCATAACATACCTCAAAGAAAATGACCAAAGTTGCTGTATAAATCACGACTAAATATGTATGCAGTTCAAGTAATCCTATTTGAGTGTTATATAAATTGAATATTAATAAACCCAAAATCTGAGTTGTCATTTTTCTCCCTTTTCTGTTTGGGTAAAAAAAAACCCAAACCCAAAAATATAAAGTCGACTGTGGTGAAAATGTGTACATGGGCTTACACTTCTTTTAAAATTTTGGGTAAGAATAAAACCGAAGAGGACTCTCATCTTAGAACAATTTCATTTCAAACATGCATACTGCTGGAAACAAAAACTCTAGGTAGGCCTGCGGGTCTAATGTAGTGACTGCTCACCAGAAATCAAAAAATGAGCAAAATCACCAGTCAGGGCCTTTAAGAGAAGGTTAGCGAATTTGGGGCGGTACCTCAGTAACCTTCGGCGGTGGAGAGCCCTCCCGACGCCTGTTGCGGGCGTCTGAAAGAGCGATGGCACACCCACCGGTTTCACGTACTTTCGAAAACCTCAGGGTTCTCGGGTTTCCCACATTTCCGTCTCGGCCCCTCCCCCGACTAGGGCTTTGGAGGCTGCCCCACCCACGTGCCGCTCGCGGGCTACTGCGGGGCGGGACAGGGGCCCGGCGGCCGCCTCTGGGGCGGGGCGGAGGTGCCGGCCAGCCCTGCGCCCCGCCGTCGGAACCCGCTCCCGGGAGCCAGCCTTCTGCTCTTGCAGTCCTCACAGCGGCAGCGCTCCGGGACCAGGGAGGGGCCTCGCGAGCGGGCAGTGCCGGGCGGTGGGCGGTGGGCGGTGCACGTGCGGCGGGCGGGGATCCCCGGCGCCGGGGGCGGGGCACCCGGAAGAGCGCGAGGACTGCCGCGGGGAGCCCGGCGGCCGCGGGAGGGGGGTGGGGACGGCGTGGGGCGGTGGACGCACCGCCGGGCCCAGGCGGGCTGCGGTCACAGGTGGGCGGTGGCGGCGAGGGCTCGGCTCAGCCGAGCCGGAGTCCCCGAGACTCCAGCCCTCACGCCGGGAGCGCTGCAGAGAGCCGGGCAACGCGTCTGCGTCTCTGAAGGAGCCGACCCTTTTCCCTCCGCGTTAGTTGCTGCTGCACCTCGGCCCGGAAAGCAGGTAACTTCCCTTCCAAGGTCATTCTTCGGGCGGGGCGGCGCTCACGGCCCGCCCACGTCCTCACGACGGGTGGGGGCGTGAGAGGCAAGCCCTGCGCGGTGCTGGAGTAGCAGGGCTGGCCCGCGACCCCGAGCGCTACCCGGGCACCTGGTGACTTGCTTAGAGCCGGGTCGCCGGCTCCTGCAGCCGGGTCCGTTCGCCCTCCCCAGTGGACACATGCTACGTCTCTGCCTGCCGCCCCGAGGGTGACTTTCCATCCGCGCCCGGGCTCGGGCGGGGACCGCTCAGCCCTCCTCAGCCGGCACCAGCAGGGTCGCGTAGGCACCGGCGTCCCGGATGCCGCGGGTAGCGTGGTCGGCTGTCGCCATGGGAACGGCTGGTGCCCATTAACCTGTTCTGGATGGGATGGGCAGGTGAAGGCGGCTCAAAGCCCCTAGAGCTCTAGTGCTCTCTCTCTGGCCAGCCCGAGTCAGAAAAGCCTGATGAAAATGGGACCTCCTCTCCCTCTTCTCATTTTTGATTTCTCAAACCTTGGCTGTTGATCAGAGAGAGAGAGGCGTGAATGTGTTTACAAGATGTGACTTGTGTTCTTTCCTCCTTTACCTTCTGAGGGCTTCTTACGCCTCATGGTGACAGGTGAGAATCATGACACAGAAGGGCAGTTTGAAGGCAGTGAAAAAAAACAAAGCGGAAGAACCTGAATTGGAGCCCCTGTGCTGCTGCGAGTACATAGACCGAAATGGGGAAAAGAACCACGTGGCTGCTTGTTTGTGTGATTGCCAAGATCTGGATGAAGGGTGTGATAGGTAAGAGCAGAGTGTTTCTTGATGCTGACCCTATTGGCCCTTTTGAAAACCGCCATGTATACTTTAAGCTTAGCCATCGAGGGCACTAGAATTTGCTCTTGATTCTGTTTTCACAGACCTAAAATTGAGAGTTGTCTTCTGTGGCAAGGGTAAGGATTTTATAAAGATGAATTACTCAGTCCTGCACAACTGACTGTTCAGCTCAGTTTACTAGGACCTCATTTTTCATTAAAGGGAGAAGATGGAGAGAACAGGCAGATAAAGAGATAGTAGGCAAATTAAATGTATAAGAAAATAACATGCAGCCCAGCAGAATCTGTAATTTTAAAATGAACATGGTACCAGAAAATTCCTGTGTTCTCCAAGATCTCAGCATTTAGAGACTATGTGGGATTGGACTGTACCTGGCCACAAAGGGCCTTGAGAGTTGAAAGATCATTTTTCTGCTGTTGGAACTGGTCTCACCCCTTGTTTCTGGGCAGGAAATCCAGCTAGAAGGCAGGTCCCTGTCCTGGACTAGCTGGTTTCAACATGAGTGGCAGCACTGTTTTGTCTGATGCTATTGTTTCCGGCTTTTATTCTTACTATTAATCCAAGTGATGGGAATTACTATCCAGAAAGATAATTTTTAACATTACTGAGAAAATTTTGTATCAAACAATAATAACCTGGTTTTTATCCATTTTCTTAGTAATATATTTAAAAAATTGTTGCCATATGGAAGAAATAATGTGGGAAGAATAAGGATGTTGGAAACTTGCTTTTGCTTTTCCCATTAATAACTACTCTGCTTTAAAAGTCATTGCAATGGAAAATTGCTGATTTAGAGCTTGGCATATTGGTCTAGCATGAACAGCATTCTTGGGGACCACTGTGGTCTAGTACCAACCTTGACACTTGAATACCTCATAACCCCTTTGTAATTATTACTTGACAGTGTCTGTTGTCTTTTTTTATAGATATCATTCAATATGGCTTCTTTAGACTTAGTCTAAAATCCAAGAGAAAATGGAGCACTTTGTGCTAATGAAAGGAGAAGTGATGCTACTTCCATAATCTCCATCACTCAAGACCACAGCCCTTCCATTAACCTTCTCACTCTTCCTCCCTCCCAGCCCTTGAGACCTGGGCTGTCTTTGAGTTCTTGCCTCTGCTCTCTCCACACACTTCTCTGGACATAGGCTTCATGCATTTCCACTCTCCTGCGGCTCTGATGACTCCCATATAGTTATCTCCCACTTCCAAGTTCTAGCCCTACTTTTTTTTATTGTCTGAAATTGGTGTGATCATTCCTTAAACCACTCCTTTCCTTACTAGCGTTAAGTATGCAAAAAAAGTCATTAATGCCGTGTGTCCTCCAAGCTCAGTCATTTGACTCAGTAGTTTGACTTCCATTCTTCCCCATACAGCCCCCTGCCCCTACTGAACTGGTTCACTCCCTGGGCCCAGGGCAGGTTTTGTGCCATACCCAAGTCTGACCACTGGAACACCTCCCTCCCTTCCTGTCCACATGTTCAAATGCTTGCCAGCTGTCAAGGTTGAGTACAGATCCCAGCTTTTCCACAAAGACTCCTCTACTGACCCGTCCTTTGCCCACTTCTTACGATGTTTGACTGTAATAGTTCCTTGGGTGATTTTGCTGCTTTGTCACTTACCTAATCTTTTTTTTTTTCCAGTTTGTTTCCTCTGACAGGGTACAAGACAAACCCCCAATTTGCTTGAGTTTTAAAAGGATAAGTCCAACCAGCAGAGTGAAAAGGGGGTCCGAATAATTCTTGATCCCATGTTGTCTCCACAACTGGATTGTGAATTTTTAAAAAACTTCTATGTGTCTATACCCACCCAAGTGTAAACAGTACTTGTAGGGAATATGTGTATTTATATGAGGTCGGACCCCAAAAACTGGAGTTATCTTTTGGAGAGTGGGCCTCTTGTAGTACAGACTTCCTTGTAAGGGGCTGTTTGGTTTCAGTGAATTTTTTTTGAAGACTCTTTCAATGCCTTTGCCCATTTCATGGGTGATTATAAATACCTGCCCATGCCATGCTGAGTGTTCAGTTTTTGACCAAAAATGGCATGGCCCCCGTGGCCCACCCTCCCTATTCACCCAATGTTACCATGAGTGACTTTTTTTGTTTGTTTCTCTGGATGAAAAAAGTCCTCAAAGGGAAACACTTTGCCGATGTGGAAGAGGTGAAACAAAAAATGGCAGAAACACTAAAAGGCATCAGAATCGATGAGTTCAAAAACTGTTTTAAGCAGTGGAAAAAATACCTCGATAAGTGTGTTGCATCAGATGCAGAGTACTTTGAAGGTGACTGAAGTTTAAACATGTAAGAATAAATACACAATTTTTTATAAATTCCATTTTTGGGGGTTCTCCCCCTCCTCATACATATGTGTTTCATGGAGAAATAGTTTTGACTGTTAAATATCTAAACATCATCATCTGGTTAATATTCAGAAATGACACATGGATTTGAAATAGCCTGTTTAGTAGTCAGAAGTAGATTACTTGGCCTATGGCCTCTTTTTATCATTGATCCTGCTGTTTGGCCTACAGTGTTCAGTGGTTTTTAATTCACCAAACTCGTGTGAGGTGTCTTCTCTTTGTGTTCTTTCCTAATAGATGGATTACGTGTAAGTCTGTGCAGCCGGAGACTTGTGAAAGGATCATGGATACAATCTCTGATCGCCTCCGAATTCCTTGGCTTAGAGGAGCCAAGAAAGTTAACATTAGCATCATTCCCCCTCTCATCCTCCTGCCCATCTTCCTCCGAGTGGCTTCCTGGCACTTCCTCCTGGGGGTGGTGGTTTTGACCTCCCTTCCTGTGCTGGCCCTGTGGTACTACTACCTCACTCACAGAAGGAAAGAACAGACTCTGTTTTTCCTGAGCCTTGGGCTGTTCTCTCTGGGCTACATGTACTATGTGTTCCTGCAGGAAGTGGTCCCCAAAGGGCGCGTGGGGCCCACTCAGCTGGCTCTTCTTACCTGCGGGTTATTTCTGATCCTCTTAGCTTTATACAGAGCCAAGAAGAATCCAGGCTACCTCAGAAATCCAGCAAGCAGGGACAGATCTTTAGGCAGCAGCCAAACTGAGTGCCTGAATGGAAAAGGGCAGAAGACCAGAGGGTTCCCTGGTGCAGATGCGACGGGCATTCTCAACAATCGCACGCTGAAGGATGATCAGAAGGACTCTGCCAGGTTGTTGGCCGGAAGCCCCACCAAGGTGAAGGATGACTGGTGTGCCAAGTGCCAGCTGGTGCGACCAGCCCGGGCGTGGCATTGCCGGATATGTGGCATCTGTGTGAGGAGGATGGATCATCATTGTGTCTGGTATGTGGGAAAATTTGGAGGCTTGCAAAGTGTAAATTCACGTGAGACTCGCCATGTTTGATCTTCCTTTGTATCGTCCTAAGATCTCGCTCCTTCCCAGCCTTATGTCTTGTAGATATCTGTGGGCTGTTAGGGTGTTCCCACTTAGTCACCAGTTTTTTCCAAGTTTCACAGATTTAGTTCTTTCACAGTCATTTCCTGAAGGTGATTTTTCGTTTTCCTTTTTCGCTATTCTCTTTTGAGCTGCCCCTCATTTATCTTCTCTTTTCTAAAAGAGAAGCATCTAGAGTTGAGTGATTTAAAAAACAGTAATTTATCAAAATCAGTATAGGCATATTTGCTTTACAACAGAGTTCAAGCAAGTGTTCCCCTATTTTTAGGTGACCCTTTTGTCCTCACCATACATTCTTAATAGTTTTGATGCTATCGATGATTTCTAGCCTACAGCGTTGAGGTAAGGTCCTGCCAGATCACTCCCTGTCTGGTTGTTGGGAGAGAAATGGGCCTTTTGGGTACCTGCCTGCTGGCTGCTGATGAGTGAGGACACAGTAAGGCCTGTATGATACAAAGTGCACCTGTTAATGTTGCGTCTTTATTGAATGAATCTTTTAAAAAAATTTTTAGATTTATTGATTGATTTTAGAGTGGGGGTAGGGGAGACCAAGGATCAAAGCTGCAACCTCGGTGCATCAGGACAATGCTCCAACCGACTGAGCCACCCAGCCAGGGTTACTGAGTCAATCTTAAACTAATGGGGGGTGGAATTAATTCATTTCTGCAACTTTATTGCTCTTAAGGCAGTCAGGGTCAGTGAGTTATGCATTCTGTGACTAGGATCGGGTTATGTAGCACACCTCCCTCTCGGAAGGGGACCTTGGGGGGTGCGCAAGGTGCAGAGAGGCCAGGAGCGCGTCGGCGTGGACCTTAAGTAGAGGCGCAGCCCTTTTCTGGGGCTTTGTCTTTAGGGGTAAACAGGTATTTTCATTTTTAGATTTTCCACGTCATTTATCTCTCCCTCTCCCTCTCTCTGAGTGAGTGTGTGGCCCATTTACAAGTGCTGGTTTGCAGAAGGCCTGGCAGTCTCACCCAAAAGATCTCTGCCTCCTGTGGCATCCTGTGTCTCTGTACATCCTGTCCTACAAATGCTGTGACACGAACTCTTTTTACCTGACCAGTAGTCTGCACGTCATCACGGCATTCTCCATCCCCCACCGTGTTTCTAACCTCCTGGGACCTTTTCATTAATATGTGTTTAACATGTTTTCTGATGCTGTGTAACACTTCAGATATAACATTTTTAAGTTTTCATAACTCTGTCATCACCCTTTCCGTAAATGATGATTACTATATTAACTCCCTCTATAGTTGTGCAATAGACTTCATTTATTAATGTTTAGAAAGATTTGTTAGCCAGGTCCTGCTTTTTACTTAGTCTTGTCCTTAAACTGATGATATGATTTCACTTTGTAAAGAGCAGAGACTATGACTACATTTCTCAGTGGACAAGATTTTAATGCCTTCCAATGGAAAAATAAGAGAACTTTTTAATAACTGATATTTACATCATTCCTGTTTTGAAAGCTTTTTTGTTTATCTGAGTTATATGGAGAACTTTCTAAAATGTGTTTCCTTTTTTATCCCCTTATGCTGTTTTGAGGATAAATAGCTGCGTTGGAGAATCAAATCATCAAGCATTTATACTCGCGCTTTCGGTGTTCTTGCTCACCTCCGTGTACGGGATCACGCTGACGTTGGACACCATTTGTAGGGATAGAAGTGTCTTCACAGCTCTCTTCTATTGTCCTGGAGTTTATGCAAATTACAGGTGAGGTACGAAGTTGCCCTTATTGGAAGGGGTTATGATTTGCTACTAGGATAGGAACTCTCAACCCAAACATAGGACAGATTATAGGGCTTTTGGGTATCCCTGAAATTGCCAACAAAATTGTGCAGTGGATAGGTGCATTTTACTAGGGCGATGTCAAAGGGATCCTTGACCCTTAAAAAGGAGGAAGTAGCACTGTCTAAGCAGGACCGCGAGGCTTCATCAGGGACTTCAGGAGTCACTTGCCACTCACACGTCCAAGCAAGTGACAGTGAAACTAAAACTAACTAGCAGTCCATTTTGTCATAAATATCAACAAACTCCTCACTTTATTGCTGCTTTCTGGGGCTTTGTAGCCCAGTCTCAATTTGTGAAGTGCGTACAATTATAACCTTTCTTTTCTATTTGGCCTCTATTGGTTTTTCCTGTTCTACTTTTTTTTTTAATTACCACTCATGATTACTGTAGTTATCTAGGTCAAAATTTCCTTCAGCATTGATCTTTTGGGCACATTTCTATATTGTGAAGATTTGCACACTTCGGACGAAGCTGGCATTTCTCCTTCCGCCGAAAGCCGCAGGCTCCCCCTGCCTGTGTTCTTTGTCCCTCCGCCATTTTTCTCTGACGTGGGTGCTGCTGCTGTCCGTGGTCTGGGCTGAGGCAGTTCTGCCCATGGTCCTTTTTTTCTGTTTGTTTTCAGAACAATCCCTGCTTTATCTCCACAGTGTCCCTGTGCAGGTATTTGTATTAGTCTGTGGACAGATCTAACCCGTTGCCAGGTAGATCTCCACATTTACGGGCATCATTAGAATAGATTGGTCCTCCTCCTTGGAGGTAAGTTCCTTTTTTTCCCATGTTGAGAGTTTCAGTAGGTTGTGAAATTCTTCAGCAACACTGAAATTCTTCCGTCACTACTGTTCTTAGGAGACAGATGTCCTAGAGCAGAGCATGTCTGCCTGTTACACAGCCTGAGTTTCCTAGACTTTGCTGCAGGCCACTTAAACAAAATAGTCTGCCATTGGTTCTCACCGCTCTGTGTGGGTGATTCGTGTCGCCTCATCTTTGTGGTGATTTAACCATCTCTGAGGCCCTTTTGGCTTAAGAAATGAAGTTATGAATGAATTTATTTTCACCAGCTCATTTGCAAATGTTTGAATGAAAATAATCAGCTGGCAGACACTGATTGGTAACCTCTCCTCCTAGTCTGATGAATGAGCTGAAAGGAGCTGGCTTGTCCTGTGTGGTGGTTTGGCTTTAGGAAGTAGAATTTGAAATGCGATGGGCCCCTGCACATCTCACATGTGAAGGGCCTGTCAGGGTGGGAGTTGTCTCTCTCTTTGTGCTCATCAGCATTGGACTGAAAAAAAAAAAAGGAAATTAAGAACTTCCCACCCACAGCTTCCTTGAGGATGTTTATAGCCAATTCGTGGAGCCTTCATTTTCTCCTGAGTTAAGAGAACAAATGAGGAATCGTTCATTCACTCAGCAAACAGATTTTGAACCCCGTTAGGTCAGGCACTGTGTTGGTTGTGTGGGGGATACAAAACGCAGGAAACAGTCCTTGCTATCCTAGTAAAAAGTACTAGAAAAAGAGGCACTAATAATTAAAATAGAACATGGTAATAGTAATAATTTAAGCAGGTTGTTGGTGTTTTGAGGATAGAAAAGCATCTTCCAGTGGGATAACTGGGGAAGGCGCCAAAGTCCTCGGAGCCAGTGCTGCACATGTAAGCTGTTAGGGCAGTGACAGCCTTCTGAATGTACAAACGTCCGTAGCCCTGACCTGCGCGTCCCCCCTCCCCAGTTCAGCGCTGTCCTTCACCTGCGTGTGGTACTCTGTGATCGTCACCGCGGGCATGGCCTACATCTTCCTGATCCAGCTGATAAACATCAGCTACAATGTGACCGAGAGGGAAGTGCAGCAGGCCCTTCGACAGAAGACGGGGCGCCGGCTCCTCTGTGGGCTCATCGTGGACACAGGCCAGTACAACCGGGGCTTCCTACGGAACTGGCACCAGTTCTCCACCCTGGGCACTCGCCCGTCCCACCACCCCGCCGAGGATATCGTCTGAAGTGCCTTCCGGGCAGCTCCCTCCGTGTCCTTCCATCGTGCGCTTCCCTGTCCACGCAGGATGTTCGTTTTTATCCCTAGTCTCTTAAAGGCATGTAGGGCCACACTCAGGTTTAGAGACTGGACTGGAGAAACGAATTTTTCTGACTTCACAACTTAAGAGATGTTTATGTTGAAGCAGTTCAAATTGAGCCATGCCTTGCCAGCCACCTTGTTAAATGCTCAGTCATTAGAAGTTGAAACGGATGTGGATTGCTAACGCACAAACTGACCAAAGCAATTCCCATCCCTTAGTATGGGAGAGAGAGTTTTAGATTAGGATAGTTTCTAGTCCCTCTTTTAATTTCTGATAGCCATGTGACCCTTGGTCGAGTCACTTCCCCGAGTCTCAGGTTCATGTTAGGTGGCATGCCGGTGCCCCCCCCCCCCGGCGGCCTCACAGAGCGGTCACGAGGGGCAGGGGCGGGATGAGGCATGTGGAAAGCATTGCAAAGTAGTGAAAGCACCACAGTGGTATGAAGCATTATCAGGAAAATCCCAAGACTGAAAAAAAAAAAATTGTTTGTAGGTCAGAATATTGAAGCCAATATTACTAATCTCTTTTCAGCATTTCAGAGTGAAAAAAAGGTCCCTGAATACCATGTTGTACAGTTATGGGAATTTCTCTTTCGGAAGTATTAGACATTAACTACTCGAACAGGTAGGAGATGACCAGATGGATTTACACTGTCGCCTGATCTTGCAAGCAGAGTGGATGCCAGTTATAATTATCATTGGCATAATAATGTACAGTGTTCGTGAGTTTAGGTGATGAGTTCATATGTTTATCTTCTTAGGCATTGTTGTTTAGATTCACTCTGAATAACTCAGTAGGCATTAATGTTTTTGCTTCTTTCCATGTCTCACCTGGTAAGGTGGTAGCCACACTCGTGACAATGGCTGGAAGAGGAACACAGACACCCTACAGGGGACCCTACTCTCTCTCCTGGGTAGGGGTGGCTGGTTAATATCAAGGGCTTGATTTTTTTGGTTCATGTAAGTGATACAAACACTGTCAGCTGTAACTCTGAGTTGCAATAATCCATGTCTAGTATTCACGTTACTCCGGCATGGACTCTGTTTGAGGGTTGATTGACATCTTCCCTCTTACCTTGCACATTACTTTTCACTCACCTTTCCCTAGATAAAAGTATCTCACCAGGAGAGAAAAAACAGGGTAGTATGTGCCGTTTCTACTAATTAATGGATTGCTGTTCTTCCCTAGTTCTTTGTAAAATACCATGTTGTTTCTTTAATCCTATCTCAAACCTGAAAATTTATAAATAATTAAATATTTATGTATAATGGATCTATCTATTCTGCCATAGAATTAAGATGAGGCAATTTCAGATGGGGGGAAAACCCGCTTGGTTTTATACGTGTATCGTTTTAGTTGAACTTACTGGGGTGACATTGGTTAATAAAATTATATAGGTTTCAGGTGTATGGTTCTATAACACATCATCTGTATATTGTATTGTGTGCTTACCACTCCAAGTCAAGTTTTTTTCCTTTTCTTTTTCAATCCCAAAAGCAATTCATGGTCTTTACATTTGCCTTGGCTTGTAGCTTAATATAGAGACAGTGTTGCCAGGTTTTTCAGTCTCTCTGTGCATACTGCTGTAACAAGAGGTTTATAAATGCTGAGAGGAAGTGGTGCTACTTCCTGCCACTCTGCCCTGTGCAGTTAGGACCGAGGCCTGCTGTCAACAGAAGCTGTCCTTTAGATAGCTTGTTGTTGCTCTCCCCGGGGACGGTTTAACAAATGATAGGCTCTGCGTGCCCCTGGGGTGAGCCAAACAGCAAGTCCGGGGGTGTTCGCCGAGGCTGTGGTTTCTACATTGATGCATTCTCCCTGGCCCGGAGTCAGGCATTCATTTGGAATTAACATTGGAGCTGATGTAACTAACTACTTTCCGTGTAGGTTTGCGAGAAGAGGGACAGTAATGATGTCCAGGACAACATGCGGCCAGAAACCTCTAGTGTGGTCTCCTGAACACCAGGCAGACACAGCCACTCTGATTGTCTGGCAACTGATGATAACGCCCATAGAAACGTTAGTGTAGTCAGTACTTTTAGCCTCTTGTGAAATCTTTAAAAACAATCAAAATATGACACGATGAAGATGAGTCCCACCAGAAAGATCAGTCATTTGAGAGAACGGGAATGTCCTCATCTTTAAAGCCACAGAGTAGCATTACCTGGATGGGGCGACTCGGTGTCCCTGTCTTGGTTAAGGACTCCTTGTATATTCTGGCTTTTTGGAAGTCAGAGGGTTATTTTAAGTTCCTTGAGAACATCACAATTGGCAGTTTACAGAACAAAGCTCAGACGTTTGAAGAAAATCTCGGTGGTTTTGTCGGGGGTAGAAGTCTACCTAAGTATTTGCACCGAAAGGGAGCACGCAGGCAGCTCTCCGCGGGAAGCGCTCTGTGGGCTCTGGGACACCCTTGGCCCATCCTCCTAGACTTTTCAAGCTTTTTATGCTCTGAAACCATTGGAGGGACCATTTCCTCTAAAGGACAAAGCCTCTGTGAGCGAGCGAGCCCCAGAGAAACATTTGGTGGGGGTGGCCGTGGGGAGCTGCCCTGCAAACTCCACACCAGCGTCTCTGGTCCATAAGAGCATGGCACCCACATAATTCCAGACAAGTGGGTCCCCTTCTCTCCCCACACAGCCTCGGCCTCTGTTACTAAACATACTGGGTGTGGAGCTTAGGAAATGGTCAGCCGTATTCTAATCAGCATTGCTCTCATGCTGGGTGTGCTGCTCCTGGGAAAGAGAAATGGGTCTGTTTGAGAGATGCAGTGGAGAAATAGTTCAGGATCAGAATTGCATGAAAGGAGAAAATCCTTCAACGTGTAAAATGTTTCTCATGGCACCAAGAGTACCCGTGGTTAGAGCCAGGCCCCCCTGACTTGAGCTGATCATGGCAACGGCTCTTCGCTGGGCTGCTCTGATGCCGCTCAAGTCGAGCTGTGAGTGTGTTTCAGGGACACTGCGCCGCTTGTGTCACCGCCGCCACCTGTGTCTGTGAGCAGAGCACTGTGAATCTGCGCTATCCAGGCGGCGTTTTCCTTTGGTGAATGAAGTGATTGTTGTCTTGCACTGTACCATCTGCCTAGCAGAAAGACTGCTACAGACTTTCTCTTATGCAGTAGTCCTTGGTACTTTGAATATTTTTAGCAAGAGAAAATTTTCCATATTAGAATCTTCCATTGCCAGAAAACACAAGGTTCTTTGTAATACTCACAATCTGCTTAGTAGACCAAATTTCCATTGGGTAGGACATTAGATTTTTATTATAAAACTCAACTAATGTAAGCAGAAATATGACATGGGAGCAGCTTTAACCAGGATGTTTAAAAATTCATGTTTTGTCCCTGGCTGGTGTGGCTCAGTGGATTGAGTGCCGACCTGCAAACCAGAGGGATGCCAGTTCGATTCCCAGTCAGGGCACATGCCTGGGTTGTGGGCCAGGTCCCCAGTAGGGGGTGTGCAAGAGGAAACCACATTGATGTTTCTCTCCCTCTGTTTCTCCCTCCCTTCCTCTCTAAACATAAATAAATCTTTAAAAACATAAAAATTAATGTGTTGTCAGGTTTAAGGGTCTCTTTAAACTAGGTAAGTAGGTTTATATGACTGACTTTATTTTAGCCATATTTTGGTCTCCTGCATTTCAAAAGAATTTCATCACATACACAGCGGATGAGAGAAACTTTTGCTTGAGGCACCTGTTTAGAATCTGGTTTTCTCAGCAGCAGCTTGACAAGCGCCCCATTTTGTATGAGATATTGCAAAGGTGATGCAGAGGGAGAATGAGAGCTGGGCTTAACTAGTGCTGAATAAAATTCAGTATGCCATTGTACATATTTGCTGTGACTAATACAAACTTGTTGTCAAATCAGCTACATTTGATCCTGTTGCTAATGGACAGTTGTCCGTACTCCAGTTGGCACTTAGTGCTGCACTGCAGTGTTAGCTGCCGGCCAAAGACTGAACACTCAATGAAGACGGAGTTCCTGGAGGTTATGGCTCTTTCCAGGTTGGGCTTGTGACTTATCACTGCTCTAAGCTTCCTGATGGCACCTTCCACCTCCAGGAAATTCATCTTTAAAGGCACAGCTTTAAAACCAGATCTGTTCTAGTTGTTGATGCAACTAAAACTCTGCATTTTTTTTCAGATGGCGTCACTGACAAGATGCCATGTTAGGAACTTGCAAGAAGCTCAGCTTCGCTCCTGTGTCAGGGTGATTGGATGGACGGACTTGTGAGGGCTTCTGAGCCTTTCGTTTGATTAGGTTTCTGGGTCTGATATTATCAACTAACGGAAACCCAGGAATGTTTATTTAACATTAAATTTAATATTTAATGTAACTGGCCCAGCAACATTGCAGGGGATTTCTGAAGCCAACTCTAGAAGCTGTAGGCTAAACATTTTGCACTGTTTTATACTTGTATTCATAACGTCTTATCACCTCAGATTCAGACGCAAGGCCTTTCAAATGGAGATTTAAAAAATTACTGCCGTTTATGTAAAACAATGTACTGTGACCAAGTTATTTAAATGGAAAATAAAGTGCTTTCTTCAATGAAACTAGTTGGTGTTTCTTGGTGTGTCTCCCGAACGCCTTTGGTTTCAGAAAGCCTGCGTTGTAGCTGGGCCGTCTCTCTGTCCCCTGCCTGGGCACCTAAAACTCTCTTTCCTGGTGATGACTTTTCCAGTTTTGCAGGCCAGATGCTGCTTATTGGGCATTTTGTTAGCAGTAACATTTCCAAGCATATCTTGAAGATAGCCCAGCAAGAAAAAGGCCATTTACTAAGTTTTTTCCTTATGTCTCTTTAGAAGGTTCTGTAAGTAGGTAAAAGCTCTTACTGGCTCAGTCAGAATATGGGCTGCTTAAAGACTCAGTTTCTAAACGATGCTTGAGGTGAATTAAAAATAAAAGAAAACTTAGAAAACTTAAGGTTGATGAGTCTTGGTACTAAAATAAAATTGGTATTTGAGTTCTGGGTGCTAATATCAGCCAATATTCTCTAACTGTACTACTACATACAATTAAGTATAAATAGTGGGTTGGATGGAAAGAGGTAAAGAGTTACTTTTAGTCCCAATTTCTTTAGTGGCTGTTTGTCTTACAAAGAGTTCTCGATGACAACTGTATACTCATGTTAAAGGGAAAGGTGTGGGGACAGGGATATTGTAGAAGAAATAAAGTTCAATGTAAGGCGTTTTGTCATATCTGAGTAAATCACACATCTTCCCGAGGAAAAAGGACGGAAGTCATCTTGCAGGTGACACAGCTAGATATCCCTTCTAGAAAGTAAGAGATGAGAACAGAATTTATTGAACACAGAATTTTACTTTGTCAACTCATATTTTCAACTTACTAAATAATAGTTGCCTCGGGACTGCAAGAAACTTAATCACTTTACTCTGTGCATTTACCTACTACTTGAAATTGTTGGAATAAATGTGTATTGCAATGAAATTTTTTTTCTAGCAGCTAATTCAGTTCACAGAAGGGATTGTCCTTATAGTCTTTAGCATCTTAAAGATTAAAACATTCTTTGAATTCAAGATAAATATTTTGACACACAACTCAAGCTGAGCCGAGCACTAGAAGCCAGATCAAGTCCTATTTAGAAGTTGCAATTGGGAGCATGAACAGATATTGTAACAAATTGCTGGCCATCCCTTGCTGCTTATTAGGTACAGAGAAAAGCAGGTTTTTGGTGCCCCAATTTCTCTGAAATTAGGAGACGCTGTTGCCCTTGCGGCAGCTGCACAGAGTGCCTCCTGACGCTCAGTCTCCACCAGGCAGGCACAGGGGCTGCAGTCTGGCGGAATGCCTGTTGCTGACACGGAGGTATTAGGTGCCTGACCATGTATGACTCCTTTTCTAGGTACTCACTACTTTTAATTTCTATTTAATTAAAGTTACATTTGTCAACAAGTCGTGTTAAACTATAAGGACACATTTCCCCCACAAGCTCAGGCAAGCAAACACTCGTCCTTTGTAAAGTTTATGATGCTAAAAACACATACGATGCACAGGAACAGTGGGACGGGAACAGTTCCTTTGGATGATCCTGCTGTGATAAATGCTTTAGTGAACTGATAAGCAGCCCAAGAGAAATAAAAGGAAGCACAAAGTCAAAAATAATCCTTGTGATCCAAGAGTATCTGACAGAACATAAGCAGCTAGATGCGTGTGTATGTGCACGGGTGGCAGCGATGCGGATGTACTACGGACCGATGGGCACCAAGGACGCTCCCGCGAGGGCTGCGTGCGTGCGGGCACAGCCTGGGGTCACGGTGGGGCCGGCACCTGGAAGTCTGGCAGAATTTCAGCTACCTTCTTACGGAGTTGCTGTCGCCTTTCTTCTCTCATTCTTTCTTCTTTCATGAATTGTACAAACTCCTTCCATGTCTGAAGTGTGAGCCAGAGAATCCTCCTTTAAGAGTAAAAAGGACAAAATGTGAAATAGTAAGGGCAAGTTGACTTTCCACATTAAAAACTTTACAATAATAATCCTTATGCAAATAAAACATTAAAAAGGTATGGAAATCACAACTGGAATTCAGATTGAGATATGCTGTAAAAAAAAACAAAGCTAAGGGAATGAATAGTAATGGAAAAAGATCCAATTTAAAAAAAAGAAAAGCAAGCAACACAAGTGGGTGAGAGGGGCGGACAGTCACAGGTGGTCAGGGAAACCCCTGGGGGGAAGGTGATGCCTCTGTGCACACAGGACAGTTCACACCACAGAACGTGGAGGCATCTGTCCTCCATGCTGTGCTCATAGGGAATGACACCGGTCACCAAAAAAGGACAGATCATTTGTTTACTGTCAAAGGAAGTGCATAATACAATTTAGAGCCTTTCTATCCAAAACACTTAAAATTACAAAATAAAGGAAAATATACCAAATGACCTTAATCCCCAGGGAATAAAGAATACATTTGCTTAAGTTTGTTTCATGTACTGCACATCATTTTATTCTTGTGCCAATCTGTGAGGCAGAGAAGGCGGCATCCTCCTCCTTCTAAAGATGGGACCTGGAGTCCCACATAGTCAGGGGCTGAGCTGGAGCTGCTGCCTCTGCCTGGTGTCCAAATGCCCAGCTCTCCCAGCCTCCGCCTCATCTTTTCAGACGTGGTCAGGCATAAATGTGCTGCAGGGCAATTGTGAAGTCAATGAGTGAATTTCCGCAGAGATCGAAACCTCACCTGTCACTATGCTCTGCTGCAATCTTGTACTTGCTCTGAGAATCAATCTTGGCCTCGCTGACCATGTTAAACCAGGCCCTGAAAATCTTCTTTTGAAGAAAATGTATGCACAGTTTTTGTATTTCTTCTTCCAGGTCAGTCAGGTACTGGGGATGAGGAAAGGAACAGAAGTGAGTCAAATAGTGTCACAAAGAATTAGGGCAAATAAACAGTACAAAAGAGAAAGTACTGAACAAACACAAAACAAAGGACACTGGAGGCAAAAAGAGAGAACATGGCAACCAAAGAGAATACCCTCCGTCACGTATTAAGGGAGTAATAATGGAGCCAGAGGGGCAGAAACAGTTATAAGGTTGAGGGGGTGGGTTTCTAGTAAAATCACTTGAGCAATTACAGGATAAGAAAAGAGTATAAGATCAAAAGCTGACATAATGACACATTACAGAGATAAACACTATATAAAAAGAAACATGCTTAAGCCCTGGCTGGCGTAGCTCAGTGGATTGAGTGCAGGCTGCGAACCAAAGGGTTGCTGGTTCAATTCCCAGTCAGGGCACATGCCTGGGTTGCAGGCCAGGTCCCCAGTAGGGAGCACGTGAAAGGGAACCACACATTGATGTTTCTCTCTCTCTTTCTCCTTCCCTTCCCCTCTCTAAAAAAAGTAAAAATAAATAAATAATAATCTTAAAAAAAAAACATGCTTAAGATTTTATACTAAAAAAGCCCTGAAAATTTCACATTCATTTCAAGGCAGTGATTTGGATTGACTATTTTACATTGTTCTTGAAAAAATGTAATGACTGCACATTCTGGGTTGCATCTGATTTCCTTACACAGCACTGAGCAGACATGTTTCCAGCGCCCTTCCCGCGCCTTACCTGCAGCCAGCTCCGGGTGACTCTCCTAAGCAATGTTTGTGAATGAAACTGAGCGGCCTGGGCCGTCTTCCTCGCCAGGCTTTCCCGACTACACTGCAACCAGGCGAGCAGGCATTTCCTCTGCAGGGCCAGAGAGTGATGTTCTTTGGCCACCTGGACAATTTTTTAAATAAGAAAAGGAAATTATTCCTTTTATCTTAAATCACTTAAGGAAACATATTCCCTTAGCAAATGATGCTGCAAACCACAGCTAGGCAGTTACTAGAGAGAATAATCTATGTTCCAAAACCTTTGACTATTGACCCTATTCTATGGGGGGCTTAGATTCATCTCACACGCAGCCTTTCAGTGCCGACTCCCTGAAGGCCACGGTGACTGGCTGGTGATCAGGGAGCTGGAATAAACAACCTCCAAAGCCATTATTTCACTTGCACTGAGTTTTGAAGTGGGTGGCTGGCAACGTTCTCCGTCTGGTTGGAGCTTAGACAGCAACTCCGTAACGAACCTCTCTTTTTTATGTACTTAACCACTGTCTAATTGAGGAAACGCAAATACTTTCAATTAGTTTTGTAGAATGAGCTGTCACCAGCACTGAAATTTAGACATTATCAATAAACCACAAAACCATTTGATAGAAAAATAACATGATGAATAATTTAATATCTTACCAACTTAAAAGGCTCAGAGCATCATTCTATCAAAGTAAACATACAACTCAGAGTTTATAGATTTTTAAAAGTAACATATTCTTTCAAGAGGTAGGAGGAAGAAACCCTTCCCTCTTGGTCCTTTCCAATCACACATTCTTCTAGGCCTTGCCCAGCCACTCAGCACTGAGCGTGACTGACCAGGGCGACTCCCTCGGCAGTCATACTCCTCGGTCAGAACAACCATCCCAGGAGGTCTCTGTGGCACCTGAGGCAGCTGCCTGTCCTGGCCCCTCCCAGTCTGGGAGCCAAAAGGCAAGGGCAGCCAGAAACACACAGCCTCCTCCGTGCCCTTCCCCTCATCCTCTGGGAAAACAACCAGAAAGGGAAAAAAAGATTCTCAGAAGGTTCCTTAAAAGTACTGAAAGTGGTTGTTGAATTAAATGGAACACAGTGTGAGAAGGAGAAAATACAGAGATGTTGTGAATTAAATTACAGTGGCCAGAAAGTGAGAGAAAGACTGAACGGCAGTCTGTTAATGACTGCTCACATTCCTTCTACCGCTGGTCAGAACTTCAGCCTCATTTCTAGGTGGCCGCTTCCACAGACTGTTTTGGCCGGGCCCCGTCTGACTCCGGCAGCCTCAGCTTGTCTGCACGTGTGCTTTCCCGACTGCTGCCCACAGCCAGTTCACAGGGGTGAACACTTCTTCATGCTAGTCCCGCTTTACCTTCTCCGACCCCTTTGCCCACATACAGCTAGAGAAAATTCTGCCAGGCTCCCCCTTTCTTCCCCTCCCCCCACTTGACGTACAAGAACGGTGGCGACACTCTGGGGCCCCGGACACGCTGTCCTTTCCATCTCGTCACGCTGGTGACTTAGACTCCACAGCCCAAAACCCGTCCTTTTGGGCTAGCACTTGGACCAATATAACCGTACTCAGAAAAGAGTTCAGTCATGGAAGTTAATTTTGTTTAACAAGCACATGTGAGTTGAAGGAAAAATGCTAAATAACCCTTCTGAAGAAAGTGTCAGAAACAACCCGGCACTTGCTTAACTGGACCTTTCTCCTTAGTTTTTTTCTGTCCCTTCCTTAAAGCCAACTCTGATGGGTGAGAAGCTATTCCTTCCTCTTACTGTTCTCCAGAACTCTTCGTTTTACTTTTATTTTTTTTTACTTTCAACTGGTGCTTGGCACCTCCATCCACCTCTGACTGCCACACAGCACAGGCATGCCAGCACCAGGCAGGACTCCTGCAGAGGGTGGTGCTGAGCTCCACTCTGGCTTTGTAACCAACTCACTGTGCGACTTTCGGCAAGTCGGTTCTCTATCTACAAATTGAAAGAGATGGAGAGGATTATTAATGTTCTAAATTTTATTATCTTGTTGAGATAGCCTGAACAGTGGTCCCTCAGGGATGGCCTTGCCTTGATCTCTGGAACCTGTAAATAGGTGACCTTGCATGGTAAAAGGGATTTTGCACATATGATTAAGTAAAGGATTTATTTTTTAATATATTTTATTGATTATGCTATTACAGTTATCCCATGTTCCCCCCTTTATTCCCCTCTGCCCTGCACACCCCCTCACTCACATTCTCCCCCCGCCCCTTAGTTCATGTCCATGGGTTGTACATATAAGTTCTTTGGCTTCTCCATTTCCTATACTATTCTTAACCTTCCCCTGTCTATTTTGTACCTACCATTTATGCTTCTTATTCCCTGTACCTTTTCCCCCATTCCCCACCCTGCCTCCCACCTCCCACCCCCACCGATAATTCTCCATGTGATCTCCATTTCTGTGATTCTGTCCCTGTTCTAGTTGTCTGCTTAGTTCATTTTTATTTTTGTTTTAGGTTAAGTTGTTGATAGTTGTGAGTTTGTTGTCATTTTACTGTTCATATTTATGATCTTCTTCTTTTTCTTAGATAAGTCCCTAATAACATTTCATATAATAAGGGCTTGGTGATGATGAACTCCTTTAACTTGACATTATCTGGGTAGCACTTTATCTGCCCTTCCATTCTAAATGATAGTTTTGCTGGATAGAGTAATTTTGGATGTAGGTCCTTGCCTTTCATGACTTGAAATACTTCTTTCCAGCTCCTTTTTGCCTGTAAGGTTTCTTTTGAGAAATCACCTGATAGTCTTATGGGAACTCCTTTGTAGGCAACTGTCTCCTTTTCTCTTGCTGCTTTTGGAGGAAAAAGTGAAGGTTATACAAAGTGAAATGAAGAGAAATGTACAAGGAACCAACAGTGAAAGGAAGGAAACTAAGACTCAGATCAACTATTTGGAGCAGAAGGAAGAAATAAATGTTCAACCAGAACAGAATGAAGAAATAAGAATTCAAAAAAAAAAAATGAGGAGAGGCTTAGGAACCTCAGGGACAATTTTAAACGTTCCAACATCCGAATCATAGGGGTGCCAGAAGGAGGAGAGGAAGAGCAAGAAATTGAAAACTTTGAAAACATAATAAAGGAGAACTTCCCCAATCTGGGAAAGGAAATAGACTTCCAGGAAGTCAGGAAGCCCAGAGAGTCCCCAAGAAGTTGGACCTAAGTGAAGGATTTTAAAATGGAGAGACCAGCTTGGATTATACGGCAGAGTCCCAAATGTATCAAAAGGTTCCCTCTCAAAGGGAGACAGGAGGGTCAGGAAGCGATCAGAGTGACCGGAGGAAGAGGCTGTCAGCAATGGGACGCAGGCACCTGTTAGAAGTGCAAAAAGGCAAGGAAACAGATCCTCCCCTTGGAGCCTCCAGGAGGAACTCGTGCTGCTCACAGTCTGACCTTAGCATAGCAAGTCTGATTTTGGACTTCTGACCTCCAGAATTTTAAGGCAAAAAGTTATGTTGTTTTAAACTACTAAGGTTGTAGTAATCTGTTATAACTGCAATAGGAAACAAATACACTTGTATGAACTAGAGAGGTAATTCTCAAAAATGGTGCTCAGACCACTTATATGAACATCTCCTGGGCTACTTTTTAAAAATGAAGACTCCTTTATACCCTCCTCCCTTCTCCATCCCCAGCCCCAGGAGGTAGGACCAGGAATGTGCATTTTTATAAGTTCTCCAGATGGTTTTATGAACAATAAATTTTGAAAATGCTGGTTTCAGACTTATCATTTCCTGTTTTTATTTTAATTGGGTTTTCTATGTAGAAAGCCTATAATTGTTATTTTGAGCTCAAACTCCTATTTCTATTTTTACATTCTTCTGAATGAATTTTTAAAAAGTTTAATTTGGTTATTCACTCAAGGTTCTATTTTGTTTCTAAATTACATACCTTTCTTGATTTTACTCAATTAAAAACAAAAACCAGCCTGGTCGGTGGCTCAGTTGGTGAAGTGTCATCCTGTACAAAAGGTAGTGGGTTCGATCCCTGGTCAGGACACGCACCCAGGTTGCGGGTTAGATCCTCGGTCAGGGTGCAAACAGGAGGCAACTGATAAACGCTTTTCTCTCACATCGATGTTTCCTTGCATATGATTTCATAGCGCCTCCCAATGGAGTAGATAAGCCTCTTTCACTCCTCAATGACTATTAGTTTATCCCTATGACTTGCTTTGGCCAACAGGATGTTAGTAAACACGATACAAGTTGAGGTTTCTGATGGGTTTATATAACGGGGTTTTGGCCTTTGTACCTCAGACATTTGCCAGGTGAAAAGCATGCTCAGAATAACTTCTGGAGCCACAAAGAGAAGCTGTGAAGAGACCTGAACCCAATCCACAACCGTTCCACAGACATAGGAGTGAGAAATAAATGCGTGAGTTACATGCCACTGATATTTGGGGGCTTTTAGCTTTATTGCAGCAGAAACCTGACTAACAGATTTATGGTAATTATATTTCTCTTTATTAAACACCACTAATAATGAGAGAGGCTTCTATCTATCTTACCATGAATGTCTATGATAAAATATTTACTCTTGCTTTTTCAAACCTATTCAATCACAGCAATCTTTTTCTTCCTTGGAAGACCAAATCTAAACTCTTATCCCAAACAAGTAAATACAAAGCCTCAATTAGTTTATCTTCCTGGCTTTTAAATCACCAAACAACACCTAAAACCTAATTGGGTGTATATCCTATTTCAAAAATCCATTTTCAAATTTTGGAGAGTAGGCGAATGAAGTTATACCTGCGCGTTTTGCTCGCTTTGAATTCTCAATCTCTTCCAAGGCTCCAGACCTTTTTTTCTTAGCAACACACTTTCATAATGATCTTTGGCTACTGCTTCCAGCTGCTGGTTCCTCTTAATTCTCCTGTGCTTCTCTAGTTCTCTCTGGGAAAAAAAAAAAAAAAGTGAAAATGCTGAGGACCAAAATGGCAACATAGGAGGCTCCTGAACTTCCCTTCTCCTTTGGATGCACTGAATAGAGCAATTCCCTCTGGAAGAAATCCCGAAATGAGCTGAGTGACTTTTCCATATTGGGCAAGTGAGAAAATACCCACGTTAAATGGATAGAAAAGGCTGAGACACATTCTAGCCATAAACTCATCCCTGGCACGAACCGCACGATAGGGAGGGAGCTCCCAACTCACAGCTTCTCCCCGAGTAGCAAAGGCTTCAGACTGCACATCTATAACTCCATTAAAAACAAATTCTTAAAAATAAGTTTATTTGAGTTGTACATCATCTATGTAGAAGGTTTGATGAAAATTCTATACAACAAAGTTTCCTTTCCCATTCTTGTCCTCCAGCCAACTGGATTTCCTCTTTACTATTAGCAAGTTTTTATGGGTCTTTTTAGAAATGATTTCTTGAAACAGAACAAGACCTCTGATTATTACCAGAGCTTAATTCATCTTAGAAAAATGTCCCAGGGCAGCCACCCTTCCCTTTAATGGCTGCGTAATATGTCATATAGATGTAGACATATGGATATTATATACAAGTAAAACCCCAACCATTTTTAAAACCACCACCAAAGGGATAGTCCCCAAAACACCTAGCTCTGAAAAACAATGGGGCTTATGTCCATGAGACACGCAACTATGCAGAGAAACAGTTCTTAATGGATGGGTGAAATCTCACTGGCTATACCCCTAGGGTTCAGCCCTAAGGGAGAACAGGTAAAAATGCCCATCTTTTAGTCTTTTCCTAAAAGGAGTTTGACTGCATACTTTACAAGGGTCTGCCTGAGGGTCTGGCTTCTAATTTAGCATGCGTGTAGGGGCTAGTAGCAAACCTCCAGAAGGTAGGGAGAACTTGTTGGCCCTTACCTGACCTTCCTCCTTCAGCTCGCTCAAATAATAAAACCAGACTGCCAGCATCTCTAGAAGAAGTTTGTGTACACATCTGGCATGCCAATTTTTTTAAAAAAATATATTTTATTGATTGTGCTATTACAGTTGTCCCATTTTCCCCCCTTTCTTCCCCTCCACCCCACTCCCCCCATTCCCCGCCCTTTAGTTTTTGTCCATACGTCATATACATAAGTTCTTTGTCTTCTACATTTCCTATAGTATTCTTAACCTCCCCCTGTTTTCTACCTACCATTTATGTTACTTATTCTCTTCACCTTTCCGCCCTCTCCCCCTACCACTTCCCTGTTGATATCCCTCCATGCCTTATATAAATCCCTTTAACATTTCATATTATAAAGGCTGGGTGATGATGAACTCCTTGAACTTGACCTTATCTGAGAAACACTTTATCTGCCCTTCCATTCTAAATGATAGCTTTGCTGGATAGAGTACTCTTGAATGTAGGCCCTTGCCTTTCATGACTTTGAATACATCTTTCCAGCCCCTTCTTGCCTGCAAGGTCTCTTTTGAGAAATCAGCTGACAGTCTCATGGAAATTCCTTTGTAGGAAACTGTCTCCTTTTCTCTTGCTGCTTCTAGGATTCTCTTATTTTTAATCTTGGGTAATGTAATTATGATGTGTCTTGGTGTGTTCCTCTTTGGGTCCAAGTTCTTTGGGACTCTCTGAGCTTCCTGGACTTCCTGAAAGTCTGTTTCCTTCACCAGCTTGGGGAAGTTCTCCTTCATTATCTGTTCAAATAAGTTTTCAATCCCTTGGTCTTCCTCTTCTCCTTCTGGCACCCCTATGACTTGGATGTTGGGACGTTTAAAGATGTCCTGGAGGTTCCTAAGCCTCTCCTCAGTTTTTTGAATTCTTGTTTCTTCATTCTTTTCTGTTTGGATGTTTTTTCTTTTGCTGGTCCACTCCGTTGATTTGAGTCCCAGTTTCCTTCTCATTCCTATTGGTTCCCTGCAGATTTCCCCTCATTTCCTTTGTATTATCCTTCACTTTTTCAAGAAATTGCGACAATTTTTCGTCGAATTCTGTGAGCATCCTGATTACCAGTGTTTTGAACTGTGCATCTGATAGGTTGGCTATCTCTTCATTGCTTAGTTGTATTTTTTCTGGAGCTTTGAGGTGTTCTTTCATTTGGGCCATTTTTTTTTTCTTGCTGTGCTTGTTACTTTAAGGGGCAGAGCCTTAGGTGTTCACCAGGGCGGGGTAACCCATGTGGTTGTGTTGTGACACTGTCTGTGGGGGCGGGGCCTGAGAGAACATTGGTGCTTGCTCTGTTCTCCGCACTTCCCCAGCCATCCACAAGCAAGTTGGGCCCTTCTTTGCTGGCTCCGGGGTGAGTGGACGGGCCTGCACAGTTCCAAGTCCCTGTGGGTCTCCCCAGTGAACTCTCCTGTGAGGCCGGGAGTTCCTCCCACTGCCGTCTCAACCCCCACAGGTGTTTTCAGTTGGTGGTTTGAGGCTTTATTTCCCTGCATTGGTAGGCCGGGCGGTCTGTTCTGCTCCCCAGCTTTCCTCCCGGTTTATCTGCGCGAGAATGAGGGACCTCCCAGTCCACCAGTCTCAGCCCTGGTTTCGCAGAGTGCGCCTGCCACGTTTCGGCCAGGCGCACTGCCATGGGCCTCTCCGGGCAACTGGAGCATTGCCCGTACCGCTCCACAAACCGCGTCTTGCAGAGAGCTCTCTACATGGCTCCGCCCCGCTTACCGGTCTGGATGAACTTGTCTTCTTTAACTCCTTGGTTGTTGGACTTCCACTCAGTTCAGTTTTCTGTCAGATCTGGCTGTTTTTGTTTTTTAAATTGTTGTTTTTTCTCTTTTGGTTGTGGGAGGAGGCACAGTGTGTCTACCTACGCCTCCATATTGGCTGGAAGTCCTACATTTGGCATGCCAATTTTTGTGAATGACACCTGAGGAATGGGTTCCTGGATCATTGGCTGATAGCCAAAAGAACTTACATTCACATTTTCATAGGACTATAGCAAACAAAGAAGCAATTTTTAAATGAGTGCAGGGACATTAGGACTTCTGGTCAAGATGGTAGCATAGGCATACCTGGCTCACCTCTTTGCACAACCACTTCAAAATTACAACTAAAATATAGAATAAGCATCACTCAGGAATGACAGACACTGAGCTGAATGGAAGTCTCTCAACCACTAATTCAAGCTGAATGGAAGTCTGACAACTACTGAATTAAAGAAACCACATCCATTCAGACTGGCAGAGGGGCACATACCCGAGAACAGGCTGGTCCCACACCCACGTGTGGTGGATAAAAATTCGGGAGAGATATCTTGGGAGCAAGGAGTCCCAGCCTCAAACCAGCTTCCTAGCCAGGGGTTCCAGTGCCAGGAAGATAAGTCCTCACAACTTTTCCATGCAAAAACCAGTAGGGAATGAGTCAGTGGAAGAAATTTCTGGAGCCCCAAGCAGTTCCTCTTAAAGATCCCACACATCGACTCACCTACTTAGACTCACTCACTCTGAGCTTCAGTACTGGGGTAGCAGCTTAAAAAGTACCATTGGTATATAGGGAAGAAGTGAAGTATCTGGCATCAAAATGAGCAGAGGCCATTATCCCTTTTCTAAACCCTCTGCCCACAGAATCAGCAAGCTTGTGCCATATCTGAGACTCCATCAACCTAACACTATTTGACTCACCTTAGAGATCTCCAGAGACTCTGTGCCACCCAACTTATGGGCCCACCCAAGCTGCTTTTCCATATGAATGACTGGCCTTGGCTCATGCCTCACAACTTCCTAAATCCTATCAAACAAGCAACAGCTGGCCTCAGTGAGCCCCAGGTCCAGCTAGGAGCAGCCAGCCTATTCACAGCTTGGCTTCACCTGGGAATCTCTAAGTCCAGCACAGGTAGCAGCCATCTCAGATTGCTTTATAGCTCAGGCAGGGTGTTCCTGGTCAAAACACAGGTGGGGGCTGACCTTGGCCTGGACCACCTACGAAACGCCAGGGCCAGTGCACCCAGTGGACAGCTACAGACCGTGTTAGAGAACCACCACCTTGCCGTTGCATAGCAGATCCTCCATGGAGCGTAGAGGTTGGTGGTCAGTAGTCACAGCCAATCCTTGCAGCTGACTGGCCTGGGTAAATCCCTCTCATTGATCTGCCAACAACAACCAAGTCTCAACTACAAGAGGAGGGTGTACTCAGCTCAAAAGGGCACACCTCAAGTACCCAGTCTGGGTGATAGGGGAGGCTGTGCCTTGGACCCTACAGGACACTTACTACATTAGGCCATACTATTAAGACATGGAGTCAAAGCAGCTCTACCTAACACATAGAAACAAACACAGCGAGGCTGCCAAAATGAGGAGACAAAGAAACATGGCCCAAATGAAAGAACAGATCAAAACTCCAGAAAAAGAGCTAAATGAAACAAAGATAAGCAATCTATTAAGCAGAGTTCAAAACACTGGTTATAAGGATGTTCAAGGAACTTAGTGAGGACCTTAACAGCACAAAATAGATCCAGTCAGAAATGAAGGATACAGTAAATGAAGTAAAGAACAATTTACTGGGAAACCACCATACAGTGTGTGAAGCCAAGAATCAAATCAATGATTTGGAACATAAGGAAGCAAAAAGTAACCAATCAGAAAAACAAGAAGAAAAAGGAATCCAAAAAAAAATGAGGACAGTATAAACAGGCTCTGGGACAACTTCAAGAAGTGCAACATTTGCATCCTAGGATGCCAGAAGAGGAAGAGCAAGAAATTGGAAATATATTTGAAAAAATAGTGAAAGAAAACTTTCCTAATTTGGTGAAGGAAATTGTCAGAATTCTTTCCACACACGTGAAAACACGCAGTTCTGGAATTTACGTGTTTTGAGCTCAGCTCCGCATGAGGAAAAAATTATTCCCGTGTGGATCATGTCAGTGAAAAAGGAATTATCTAATGGGAATTTGGCAAAAATGTATCTTAAGAAACTCTAACTTGCTGAGTCTCTCTTCCTCCCAAAGCCAAGAAACTTAAGTTAATGAATCACTGCCTCAATGTTCTATGGTCCTAAAAGTTAACAGCCCTAGTTAGCTTACCCTCAATTTACTTGTCTCCTGTTTAATGTATACCCTGGTCCTGTCTGCCACCGGACCTGAATTTACATCCTAAAGCTCTGTTACTGAGTAAACCTACCCCTTATCTATTCCCTTTCCATATATCCTCACAACCCAACTGAAAACCCCTGTTCTGCATAAGCCCATGAATAATAAATCCAATGTAAATGTGTCGTAAAGCTTCTAATAAAAAGCCCGGCTGAGCTAGGCACGGGGCCCTTTTCCTGAGATAAAGGAAATGGTCTCGTGGCTCCGGACTCTTTTCTCAAAGAGTGTCTCTGGGTAAGATTGATTCACGCATCAGGGTACAGTCCCCCATGGATTTCGCTGGGACAAAATCCCAGCATCAGGAAATAGACATGCAAGTCCAGGAAGCACAGAGAATCCGAATTATGATGGATGCAAAGAGGCCCACTCCAAGACACATCACATTTAAAAGGTCAAAGGTTAAAGATAAGGAAAGAATCTTAAAAACAGCAAGACAAAAGCAGTTAGTTACTTACAAGGGAGTTCCCAGAAGACTGTCAGCTGATTTCTCAGAAACTTTGCAGGCTAGAAGGGATTGGCAAGAAATATTCAAAGTCATGAAGAGCAGGGACCTACAGCCAAGATTACTCTATCCAGCAAAGCTATTGTTTAGAATGGAAGGGCAGATAAAGAGCTTTCCAGACAAGAAAAAATTAAGGGAGTTCAGCATCACCAAGCCCTTATTATATGAAATGTTAAAGGGACTTATTTAAGAAAAAGGAGATCAAAACTATGAACAATAAAATGGCAAAAAATGCATATCAAAATTGAATCTAAAAAACAAACTAAACAAACAAGAAGAACAGAGACAGAATTCTGGATATAGAGAGTGTTTTGATGGTTACCAGATGGGAGGGGTGTGGGGGAATGGGTGAAGAGGTGAGGGGAATAGGAAGTACAAATAGGTAGTTACAGAATAGCCATGGGGATGTCAAGTACAGCATAGGAAATGGAGTAGCCAAAGAACTTATAAGCATGAGCCATGGACATGAACAATGGTGGGGGATTGCCTGAGGGAGTAGCGGGTGCTTGGTAGAGGGCTCTAAGGGGGAAAACTTGGGATAACTGTATTAGCATAATCAATAAAATGTAATTTAAAAAATGAGTGCACGATCAACATTCCCTCTCCCATTCCATCCCCCAGCAGTGGCTATACACCTGGGCTCAGTGCAGAGGGAGAAGTCTAAAACATAGATCTCCTGGTTTCTCCTGGAAGGGGCTTACCTATGTATATTCCCAGCTAGTGCCTGAGGGTACAGCTTCAAATCAGCTTGCTTCCAATTACTGAATGAGAACCTCCCCTTTGGGATACTGTCAGGTCTTGGCATATATTCAACTATTGAGAGTTACTAAGAACAAAGACAGCAGCTTGGGTGATCACAAAGTTATTTTTTTTATTTACTTTTTTATTTTTTTAAGATTTTATTGCCCTGGCTGGTGTAGCTCAGTGGATTAAGCGCGGGCTGGGAAACAAAGGGTCCTGGTTCGATTCCCAGTCGGGGCACATGCCTAGGTTGTGGGCCAGGTCCCCATGAGGGCCATGTGAGAGGCAACCATACATTGCTGTTTCTCTCCCTGTCTCCCTCCCTTTGCCTCTCTCTAAAAATAAATTAAAAAAAAAAAGCTTTAAAAAAAAAAAGATTTTATTTATTTATTTTTAGAGAGAGGAGAATGGTGGGAGAAACAGCAATGTATGGTTGCCTCTCACATGGCCCTCACTGGGGACCTGGCCCGCAACACAGGCATGTGCCCTGACCGGGAATCGAACTGGAACCGTCTGGTTCCCAGCCCGCACTCAATCCACTGAGCTACACCAGCGAGGGCTGATCACAAAGTTTTAAGAGACAACTAGGAGCCTGGGCCAAGTTCACTGATGTCCTACACATCACCACTTTCTCAAGACTAGGAGAGGTTGCTGTTATAGCTAATGCACAGAAACCAACGGTGAGAGTCAAGAAGAAACAAAGAAATGAGGAATATGTTCCAAACAAAAGCACAAGATGAGTCTCAGAAATCAGTCTTAATGAAATGGAGGTAAGTGATTGATGCATTAAAGAGTTCAAAATAATGGTCATGAAGATGCTTACTGAGGTCAGGAGAATAAATCATGAACAAAGAGAATTTCAACAAAGGGACAGAAAATATAAAAAAGTACCAATCATAAGCACACAGCTGAAGAATACAATAATTACACTGAAAATTCCATAGGGGTTCAACAACAGACTAGATCAACCAGAAGAAAGGATCAGCTAACTTGTAGACAGAGTAGTGAAACATCCAATCAAGAAGAACATACAATGCAAAAGAGTGGGCATGTGACACCATCATTAAAGGGACAGATGTATGCATTATAGGGTCACAGAAGAAGAAAACAGAAAGGAGAAGAGAGCTATTAAAAGAAATACTGGCTGAAAACTTTCCTAACCTGGGGAAGGAAACAGACATCCAGATCCAGGAAGCCTGAAGAATACCAAAAAGATGAACTAAAGAGACATACACCAAGACACATTATAATTGAACTGACAAAAGTTAAAGACAAGGAGAAAATCTTAAAAGCAGGAAAGAAAAGCAGTTTGTTACATAGAGGGCACTCCCATAAGACCATAAGTAGATTTTTCAGCAGAAACCTTGAAGGCCAGAGGGAGTGGAATGATATAGTCAAAGTGCTGGAAAAAAAAATACTGCCAACTAGGAATGATCTACCCACCAAAGGTGTCCTTCAAAACTGAAGGGTGGATAGAATTTCCCAGGCAAACAAAAGCTGGAAGAGTTCACCACCATTAGACCAGCTGTATAGGAAATGTTAAAGGGACTTCAAGCTGAAACGAAGAATGCTAATTAGTAACATGAAAACATTTGAAAGTATAAAACTCACTGGTAAAGGGAAATATATAGTTAAATTCAAAACACTCTAATATTGTAATGCTGTGGGTGAGTCACTTATAAGTCTAGATAAAGGTTAAAAGACAAAGTGTTAAAAATAACTATAACTACAATAATTTGTTACAGATAAACAATATAAAAAGATGTATATTATGACATCAAACACATAAATTGGGGATGCAGGAGTGTAAAAATAAAGTTTTTGTATGCACTCAAAATTATCAGCTACAAGATATTTTATATAAGCCTCGAGGTAATCATACAATAAATATACAGCAGATACACACACAGAAGAAAAGATAAAGGAATCAAAGCATACCACTAAAAGATCATCAAATCAAATTAAGAAAGAGAGGAACAAAGGAACTCAAAACAGCCAGAAAACAGTTAACAAAATGACAACAGTAAGTCCATACCTATCAATAATTACTGTTAAATGTATAGAGACTAAATTCTCCAATCAAAAAACAGAGTGGCTGAATGTACTAGAGAAAATAAGAACCAACTATATGCTCTGAGAGGCTCACTTGAGCTTTAAGGACACACATAGAGGGAAAGTGAAGAGATGGGAAAAGATATTCCATGCAAGTGGAAACCAAGAGAGAGCAGGGTAGCTATATTTATACCAGCCAAAAGAGACAGTAAGCCAAAAACTATAACAAGAGATAAAGAAGGTCATTACATCAGGATAAAGGGGTTAACTCATGAAGAGGATATAACAACTGTGAATACGTATGCACCCAACATAAGAGCACCTCAATACAGAAAGCAAATACCAACATACTGAAGGGAGAAAGAGACAACGATAGAACAACAGTAGGGGACTTCAATAACACACTTTACACAATGAATAGATCATCCAGACAGAAAAATCAATAAAGAAACTTTGGGCTTAAACTACATGTTAATCCAGATGAACCTAACAGATACATAGAGAACATTACATCTAAATGCAACAGAATATACCTTTTCTCAGGTGCACATGGAACCTTCTCTGGGATAGATCATATGTTAGGCCACAAAACAAGTCTTAATAAATTTACAAAGATTAAAATCATATCAGTCATCTCTTTTGAGGATAATGTTATGAAATTAGAAATCAATTTCATATTTATTCTCTATCCAGGCCATTTCCCAAGTTGATTTCTTTCACTCTAGAGCATCAAAAACATTGACATGCTTTTGACTCCAAGATTCTTTACTAAAACCTTGATGTCCAGACCTACATATTCACCTGCCAATCTGACACGTTCACTGGGATGTCTGGTAGCCATCTCACAGTGGACATGGCCTCAGTGGGCCTTGCAGAGAGGCCTTCTCAGCATCCAGCAGCTCAAATACCACCACCTCAGAGAGGCCTTTCCCATCTTGCTTCCCCTATTATAGCTTTACCTCCCTGCTTCTTTAGCAGTTATGTATTACCTGTTTTCCCCAGGAGCATATACATTTTTGAGGGCAGGGCTATTGTCTGTCTTCTCACTGCTCTACTCTAACACCCAAAACAATGCCTAGCACACAGTAGATGCTCTAATGGTATTTCTTAAATGAACAAATATGCTTGTTAAGCAATTATGGAAGATTTGATGTCTTTCATAATTTTCCATAAACCAGAGAAAACCTGATTTTCTCTGATAAAACTGTCTTTTCAATCATCAACTATCAATGAAAAGCATATTTACACAGCCATTAAAGTCATTGTCTGGAAAGAAAGCTTTTATCAAAAGTGAGCAATGAGGCCCTGACTGGTTCAGTGGACTGAGTGCCAGACTGTGAAGCAAAGGTCGCTGGTTCAATTCCCAGGCAGGGCACAGGCCTGGGTTGCAGGCCAGGTCCCTGGTAGGGGGCATGTGAGGGGCAACCACATATCGATGTTTTTCTCCCTCTTACTCTCTCCCTCCCACCTCGCCAAAAATAAATAAATAAAATCTTTTTTAAAAATTATAAAAAAAATGAGCAATGAGATGTTAAGACAAGTTTACATTTTTTTAAAAAAAGGTCACTATGAAAGACCTGTGAGTGGCTATGTTACTGCTGCATCTGACACTGAAGGACAGAGCCACCAGTGGACCCTCAGTGACTATGCTGTCCCAGGTGGGACCTCCTCCATTGCCACTGTGGCTCCCTCTCTGAAGAATGAAGCACATGTAGGTCTAGGGAAACTGCAGATCACAAAGATCTTGCAGAGGACAGCCGAGTCTTCATCCTGAACCACCTTTTCCTGAATATGGAAGACAAATAGGTCATGAAATTTTTCCTGAGAGTCTTCCAGTTCCTTCATCCTAAAACTGGTACCATAGGACTTATCTTGTATTTTCTATCCAAGAAAATATATGTGAATGCCCTAGAGACCTTCTCTACCATATTAGCATTTGTGCAATTAGCATTAGCATTTAGCATATTAGCATTTGTGTTGCTTATCTATGTAGTTAGAAAATATGGTGCCACTGTTGAACAACTTGCTGATAAACTTGAGCAAAAAAGCGCACAACTAAAAGAGGTGAAGCATGCTTCCATCAAACGCATCTAAGATGCGACTGCCTTTGAGAAGTCACAGCAGGCACAGGTTTAGAAATGTCATTCTCTTTTTGATGTCCAGAGAAATGACACTGCTCTGGCCTTGGAAGTGGCTTATTGTGAATGGTTCTATGAAGTATACAAGGAAGTAAAGAATCACCTGTGCAGAGTAAGAGGAATGAAAGGAATAAGACTACACAGAATAAGCTGGGTGGAGAAACACACTGTGTAGAGCATCTATGCCAGAAGCAAAAGGACACAACTGCCAAGTGCATTTTAGATCTAAAGCTGCTAGCAAAGAAAGCTCAAACACAACCAGTTGGTAAATGCGTCTATTTCAATTGAGATGGCTACAAACAGCTTGCTTACTAAATAGAAACTAGTCTATGTGACAAAGTCTTTTTGTCTATTGTTCGAGACCCAAGTTACATTTTACCTTTCCTAAAAATGAAAGATTTGGTTTGGTATAGTGAGAGAGATGAAATTACCTATTTGTCCATTATGTATCATTCTTCTTGCTCGGCACAAGTTTTAATCTTCCGGCAAGAAAAAGCTGGACAGACAGTAAATTAATGACTTTTTGTGAGCCAATCAGAGAATTGAAGCCATTGCACATCTGGAGAAATAGGCATCTTTAGGGAGACACAGAACCAGAACATTTGCTTATCTGAGGCAGAAGCTACCATACACCATATGAGCTGGTAAGAGGATTAAACTAGAAATTTTGGCAAATTGCTGGAGGCCAGCATGGGAAATGTGAGCTCCTGTGGGTCACAGCCATAGGGACATTCCCCTCTTTTGCAGATCTTTGTTCCAGGAACTCCACCAGGCTTTCAAAGAAAGAATAAGGAGAATCCAGGTTAGTTCCCACCATGGTCCTGGCTGGCAGAGAGAAACAGCGACCACTGCAAAATCTGCCCAGACCATTCTCCCTCAGGGAACAAAAGACTTCATCTGAAAGTGGCACCACCCGAGGGCACTAGTGGAATGCCACTGTAGCTGGGGGGAGGGAACTCTGACGAGACCACTACCCCTATCTCACCTAATTGGAGGGGGAACCTCACAAAGGGAAGAGCGAAATTTCAGGTCAAACACTATATAGTGGGTACTTAAAGAATGGAACAGAAGGGCAAGGAGAAGCTCTACTCCTACAGTAGGGGCAGAAATTCTCCTAAATGACCAATATTAGGCCTCCAAAGAGTGAGGCTTCATCAGAACATTAGAGAATGCTCCCCCTTGTTTACACCCTACAGCAGGCTAACACACCTCTGGTAATAAAGTAGAGTACAGCTGAGAGAGCTGCAAGAGACAGACTGTCCATGGGGAACAGTACAAAGGGAAGACCTAAGGCCAAAGGAGGAGACAAAACAGTCACTAGAGGAAACTGAAGCCTATGGCGCCCATAGCAACAACAAACCTCAACAATGGTAATCATAATTAACACACTTCAAAGGCAGCCCAACTCTGGCTAGATTAACACACATCTCCACGGTACAGGCCTATTTATCTCAGTGTCTACTGTTCTGAACAACACATCTGGCATATATATATATATATATATATATATATATATATATATATATATGACATAGCAAAAGACAAAAAATAAGGTCTCAAAAGATAAAGCAATCATCAGAACAAGATTCAGATATGATACAAATGTTGGAAATATCAGAGAAATGAAGTTTTAAATAACTTATGATATCAATAAAGGCTGTAATGGAAAAGGTAGTCATTCAAGATTAGACAGGTAGTTTTAGCAGACATGGACAATAGATATAATAGTCAAATGAAAATACCAGAAATATATCAAAATGAAGATGGCCTTCAATGGGCTCATCTCTAGATTTACACAGTTAAGGAAAGAATCAGGAAACCTGAACTGAGGCAATATAAACTATACAAACTGAAAGGCAAAGAGAAATAAGAGTGAAAAACACAGCAGAGAATCCAGGAGCTGAGGGACAATACCAGACAATGTAATACAAGCATAACTGGAATCCCAGAAGGAGAGGAAAAAGAATGGGGCAGGTAAAATATTTGAGGAAATAATGAGTAAACATTTTTAAAATAACTGACTGCATATCTAAGAAATTTAGAGACCACCAAGCAGGGAAAAACAGACCAAAAACCCCACACCTAGACATATCATATTCAAACTGCTGAAAGGCAAATACAGAAAAAATCTTGAATGCAGCTGGTGGGAAAAACTCACCAAATACAGAAAAAATCTTGAATGCAGCTGGTGGGAAAAACTCACCACTGCTATAGACCAAGTGTTTATGTTCCATCCAGATTGGTATGTTGAAGCCTTAATACCCCTGTGTGGCTGTATTTGGACAAGGGGTCTCTAAGGAAGTAATTACGGTAAAATTAGGTCCTAAGGGTGGGATTAATGTCCTTATAAAAAGAGAAATTGGAGAGCTTGTGTGTTCTCTCTCCCTTGCTCTAAGTGCATGCACTGAGGAAATGCCATTGGAGGGCACAGTGAGAGGCGGCCAACCACAAGCCAGGAAGAGAGCTCTTACCAGAAACCCATGATGCAGAAACTCTTATCTGAGATGTACAGCCTACCAAACTGTGAGAAAATTAATTTTTGTTATTTAAGCCACCCACTCTGTGGTATTCTGTGGTATGGCAGCCTGAGTAGACTGACACCTACAATGGAACAAAGCTAAGAATCAAAGCAAACTTCTTGATTTTCTTGTCAGAAACCCAGCAAGCAAGATAATGAAATAAGATCTTTAAAGTATTGAAAGAAAAAACTGTCAACCCGGAATTTTATATTGAGCAAAAATACCCTTCAAAAATGAAGGAGAAATAAACTTTCTCAGATGAACAAAAACAAAAGGGGTCTTGGCCAGGTGGCTCAGTAGGTTGGAGTGTCATTCCGTACACCAAAAGGTTTTGGGTTTGATTACCAAGCAGGGCATGAATCTAGGTTGTGGGTTTGATCCCTGGTCTTGGCACGTACAAGAGGCAACCGATTGATGTTTCTCTAACATCGGTGTTCTTTTCCCTCTCTCTCTCTCTCCCTCCCTCCCTTCCTTCCTTTTATCTATCTATCTATCTATCTAATTTTTCCCTTCTCTCCCTAAAATTAACAAACATATCCTCAGGTGAGGAAAAAAATGTTTTGTTTTGTTTTTTAAAGGGAATTCACTACCAAAAGACTTACCCTACAAGGAATGTTAAAGTTCTTCAGGCACAAGTAATAAATAAAGGTTAAAAACTAAGACCTACACAAAGAAACAAAGAGCATCAGCCCTGGCTGGAGTGGCTCAGTGGATTGAGTGTCAGCCTGTGAACCAAAGGGTCGATAGTTAGATTCCCAGTCAGGGCACATGCCTGGGTTGCAGGCCAGGTCCCCAGTGGGGGGCATGTGAGAGGCAACCACACATTGATGTTTCTTTCTCTCTCTTTTCCCTCCTTTCCCCTCTCTAAAAAATAAATAAATAAAATCTTTTTTTAAAACAGAAATAAAGAACATCAGAAATGGGTGAAATAAAGGTAAAATGTAATCTTAATCTTATTTTTAATTACACTAATATACAACTATTTAAAGCAATAAAAGTTACAAGGTACTGGGTATTTATATATATATAAATGTACAAAATATATGACAATAGCGAGAAACTGCAAAGCAAGGATGTCTTTTCCCACTACTCTTACTCAACCTTGCACTACTATACCTAGCTAGTGTAGTAAGGCAAGAAAAATAAATAAAAGCCATACAGATTGGAAAAAAAGAAATAAAACTGCCTTTATTAGCAGACATGGTTGTATATGTACAAAATTCCAATGAATCCACAAAAACCTCCTAGAACTAACAACTGAGTTTAGCAAGTTCACAGGATACAAGGTCAACATACAAAAATAAATTGTGTTCCTACACACTAGCAATGAATAAATAAAATCTGAAATTTAAAAAAGATACCATTTACAATAGTACCACAAAAAGAAGTACTTAGGTATAAATCTAACAAAATATATATAAGATATATATATAATATATATAAATCTAACAAAATATATATAAGTGGATAGCTATAAGACAATCATGAAACAAATCAAAGATTTAAATAAATGGAGATATACCATGTTCATAGAAATTTGATGTCGTTAAGATGTCTATTCTTCCAATTGATCCATTATTCAATATGATCACAAACAAAATTTTAGCAAGATTTTTGTACTTATCAACAAGATTAGTCTAAAATTTGTATAGAATGGCAAAAGAACTAGAATAGCCAAAACATTGTGAAAAAGAATAAAGTGGGAGAATTCACATTTACTATATTCAGGATTTGCTATAAAGTTACAGCAATCAGAGGCAGTATGGTCCTGTTAAAGGAATATACATAAAGATCAGTAAAACAGAATAGAGCCCAGAAGGAGACCCATAAATACAGTTAACTGATTTTTGACAAAGGTAAGAAGGTAATCCATAGCTACTTGGTATCAGGAGCCACTAAAATTACACAGAACATATATTGGGAAATGCTACTTTAGAACCAGTTATATCATTTTTAAGGGGGGTAACTGAGCTGTATCTAGAGATTTCTTAGGCTGACTTAGCAAAGGATGAATTATAGTACATTGTATATGCCTTTTGCCCCATGGACAAACTTACCCATTTGGGGGATACCCAGTTGGCCTCTTTCTCCAGCCAGTCCTACCATTGCCCAATAAGCTCATAAACAAGTGGCTGAGGTGGCAGGGATGGAGGTTATTCAAGGACTTGGCAACACAGACTTCCACTCACCAAGGCTGACTGGCTATGGCCACTGCTGAGTGCCCAAATGGCAAGCAGCAGAGACTAATGCTGAGTCTCTAATATGGCAGCATTTTCTGGGTTGACCAGCAAGTTATCAGGTGGTAGGTTGATTATATTAAACTATTTCTATCATAGAAGGAACAGTGTTTTGTTCTCACTGGAATAGACATTTATTCTGGATGTGGATTTGCTTTTCCCATACATGATGCTTCTGCCCAAATTACTATCCATGGACTTACATGGTCTCATCCATGGACTTACACAATGCTTATCCACCATCAAGGTATTTCACACACCATGGCTTCTGATCACAGAACTCACTGAACAGCAAAAGAAGTATGGCAATGGGCCTACACACATAGAATTTACTGGCCTTATCATGTCCCCTATCATCCTGAAGCAGCTGGCTTGACAGAACAGTGGCATGGTCTTCGAAGGATCAGTTGCAGGGCCAGTTAGGCGGCTATACCTTGCAGGTCTGGGGTACGGTTCTCTAGAAGGCTGTACATACTCTGCATCCACATCCAGTTTATGGTACTGTTCTTCCATAGCCAGGATTCATAGGGTCCAGGAATCAAGAGATGAAAATTGGAGTGGTACTACTTACTCATGATTATCTCCAATGACCCACTAGTAACACTTTTGCTTCCTTTTCCCACGACTTTAAGTCTTATTAGTCTAGAGGTCTTAGTTCCAAATGGGGGGAATGCTTCTACCAGGAGACACAACAATAATTCCACTGTACTACAATTTAAGAATGCCACCCATTCATTTTGGGCTCCTTATGACTCTAAATCAACAGGCAAAGAAGGAAGTGTTGGCTGGGGTGCATGATCTTGATTACCAAGGGAAACTGGATTACTACTCCAAGTGGAGGTAAGGAAGAGTATTTCTGGAATACAGGAGATCCTTGCAGGGGTGTCCACCCCATAGCCTGTAGGTCACATGCAGCCCAGAATGGCTATGAATGAGGCCTAGCACAAAGCTGTAAATTTACTTAAAACTTTTTTTTTGCACATCAGTTTTCATTAGTGTTTGTGCATTTAATGTGTGGCCCAAGGCAACTCTTCTTCCAGTGTGGCCCACAGATGCCAAAAGGTTGGACACCCCTGCTAGAGAGGTGTCTCAGTATTACCATGCCCTGTGATTAGGGTCAGTTGAAAACTACAAAACCCCAATCCACATTGGACTACTAATGGCCCATACCCTTAGGACTGAAGATTTGGGGTCACTTCACCAGGTAAAAAACTGCAACCAGCAGAGGTGCTTGCTGAAGGAAAAGGGTAGAGTAGGGGACTTCTGACAAGATGGAGGTGTAGGTAGACACACTGTGCCTCCTCACACAACCAAAAGAGGCAAAACAGCAATTTAAATAAACAAAAACAGCCAGATCTGACAGAAAATCAAACTGAGTGGAAGTCTGACAACCAAGGAGTTAAAGAAGACACATTCATCCAGACTGGTAAGTGGGGCAGAGCTGGGCAGGAAGCGCGTAACGAGCAGGGCAGAGAACACGCAGCGAGCCAGGTGGTGAGTGCACGGCAGGACGGCGGTTTGTGGAGTGTACTGGTAGCTCTGCAGCTGCCAGGAGAGACCCACGGCAGGCGTGCCTGACCAAAATGCGGCCAGCACCCAGCCTACCCCGACCCAGCGGGGCTGAGGTTGGTGGACCGAGTGGGCCCTCATTCGCATGCAGATAAACCAGGAGAAAAAGTGGGGAGCAGAGAGGACCAAGCAGCAACCTACCAACTTGGGGAAAATAAGACCTCAAACCACCAACTGAGGGCACCTGTGAGGGCTGAGGCAGCAGTGGGAGGAACTCCCGACCACACAGGAGAGTTCGTTGAGGAGACCCACAGGGACTTGGAACTGTGCGGGCCCGTCCACTCAATCCGGAGCCAGCGCAGGGGGGGTCCAACTTGCTTGGGGGTGGCAGTGTGGAGAGCGGAGCAAGAGCCATTGTTCTCTCAAGACCCGCCCCCACAGGCTGCTTCACAACACAACGGTGTGGGTTGCCCCGCCCCCACAGACAGCATCACAAAATAGCGACATGAGTTGACCCGCCCTGGTGAACACTTAAGACTCTGCCCCTTAAAGTAACAGGAACACCAAGAAAAAAAAGGCCCAAATGAAAGAACACATCAAAGCTCCAGAAAAAATACAACTAAGTGACGAAGAGATAGCCAACCTATCAGATGCACAGTTCAAAGCACTGGTAATCAGGATGCTCACAGAATTTGACGAAAAATTGTCGCAATTACTTGAACAAATGAAGGATAATTTAAAGGAAATGAGGGGAAATCTCAGGGAACCAATAGGGATGAGAAGGAAATTGGGACTCAAATCAACGGAGTGGACCGGCAGAAAGAAAAAACATCCAAACAGAAAAGAATGAAGAAACAAGAATTCAAAAAACTGAGGAGAGGCTTAGGAACCTCCAGGACATCTTTAAACGTCCCAACATCCAAGTCATAGGGGTGCTAGAAGGAGAAGAGGAAGACTAAGGGACTGAAAACTTATTTGAACAAATAATGAAGAAGAACTTCCCCAAGTTGGTGAAGGAAATAGATTTTCAGGAAGTCCAGGAAGCTCAGAGAGTCCCAAAGAAGCTGGACCCAAAGAGGAACACACCAAGACACATCATAATTACATTACCCAAGATTAAAAATAAGGAGAGAATCCTAGAAGCAGCAAGAGAAAAGGAGACAGTTACCTACAAAGGAATTCCATAAGACTGTCAGCTGATTTCTCAAAAGAGACCTTGCAGGCAAGAAGGGGCTGGAGAGAAGTATACCAAGTCATGAAAGGCAAGGACCTACATCCAAGAATACTCTATCCAGCTAAACTCTCATTTAGAATGGAAGGGCAGATAAAGTGTTTCTCAGATAAGGTCAAGTTCAAGGAGTTCATCATCACCCAGCCTTTAATGTATGAAATGTTAAAGGGATTTATATAAGAACATAATCAACAAAAGAAAAAAGCAAGTAAAATATAACCGGAGACATTGAAATTAAGAACAATCCGACAGTAACCAGAGGGGAGTGGGGAGGGGACAATGAGGGGAAGGGTTTTCAGGAACTACTATAAAGGACACAAGGACAAAACCAAGGGAGAGGGCGGAAGCAAGGCGGGGAGTTGGGTTTGGCTGGGGTTGGGGGATGTGGTGGGGGGAAAATGCAGACAACTGTAAATGAACAACAATAAAGTAATTAAAAAAAAAAAAAGAAACTAAAGTCCCAAAAAACTGAAGGTATTGAGAAATACCAATTGGTAGTTACAAAATAGTCATGGCAAAGTACAGCATAGGAAATATTGTACAGCATAGGAAATATTGTCAATTATATTGTAATAAATATAATTTGTATATATTGTATAAAGTACAGCATAGGAAATATTGTCAATTATATTGTAATGACTATGTATGGTGCCAGGTGAGTACTGGAAATATTAGAAAGAAAACTTTGTAAAGTATATGATTGTCTAACCATTATGCTGTACACATGAAATGAATACAAAATAATATTGAATGTAAACTGTAATTGAAAAAAATTTAAAATCATAATTTAAAGAAAAAAAACAAAAAAAAAGGGTAGAGTGGGTAGTGGAAGAAGGTAGTTATAAATCTAGCTACACCCACTTGACCAGTTATGTAAATGAAGACTGTAATTGTCATGAGTATTCTTTTCTTATTTTGCTATGAATATATTTGTGTGTGTGTGTATGTATATGTGCGTGTGTCTATTGCATGTGTGTGTATATATATCTTTGTTTTCTTTCCTCTCTTATTCTCTTATTATATAACATAAGATGTATTGGTTTTATATCATGGTATTTAAGTATTATTCATTTTACATCATAATATTTAAGGTATGGGATATCAAGAAGAGCAAACATTACTCCAAGACTTTACTTCTTTTGGGGAAGAGCTTAGTGCATTTCCAGGGTAGCTGTATCATGCTAGACAGAGTTATGATACTGTTATTGTCTTTATTTGAAGATTAGTTTGGTTTAAGATGTGTATGGATGCCAAGTTAACAATGGGGTGGACTTTTGATGGTTAACTTTATGTGTCAATTTGCCCATGCCACAGGGTGCCCAGATGAAATATTATTTCTGGGTGTGCCTGTGAAGATATTTCTGGATGATATTAACATTTGAATCCATGGATTCAGTAAAGCAGACTGACTTCCCATGCACGTGTGGGCATCATCCAATCCTTTAAGAGCCCGAATAGGACAATAGGCAGAAAGAGGAGGAATTTGCCCTCTTTTGCTTCCTGCCTGCCTGCTTAACTGGGACATCAGTCTTCTCCTGCCCGTGAACTGGAATTATATCACTGGCTTTCCTGGGTATCCAGCTTCTGGGTGACAGATTGTGGGACTTCTCAGCTTTCATAATCATGTGAGCCAATTCCTTATATAAATCTCTTCCTATAGTATATATATTTATATACATATATATCTTATTCATTCTGTTTCTCTGGAGAACCCTAATACAATTTTCAATTCAAATCTCTTTTCTATGAAAATGTCTCCAAAATCTTCAAAGATCTTGCCTCGCATGACCCTGTCGATCCTTTCTGGCCTGTGATGCACAAAACAGCATATGCTGTACTGCACCATCTCTGACAGGTTTGAATTTTAAGGCCTTATCTTTCCAACTAGAATTTAATAACCTTGAAAATAAGAGTTTTATCTCTTATTTCTTCTGTGTGTATTTCCTTCCATTTGTTCATTTATTCACTCATTCAACACATTTGCTGAGTTCCTATGCTCAGCACACTGCCAGACAACACAATAGTGAGCAACATCAGACTGCACCCTCTACTCTTATGGAGATTACAGCTTAGTTGGAGATGCAGACATAAATAAAACAACCACAGAATAAATGCATAATTAAAGCCCTGGTAATGCTTTGAAGGAAATATATTCAGAGGCAGAGAGAGAGAGACCTAACCTAACCTCGGGTGAGAGAAGGGTGGGGCAAGGCAGGAAAGGCTAATCTGGAAGAAATCATATTGATCTAAGATGTAAAGAAAGAGAGGGTTTTCCCAAAACAGAGAAAAAGGATGGTGGTGAGAAAAGAGTGTTCTAGACAGAAGTTCTGGGGTGGGGAAAGCGCACAGGGCCACAGCATTGCACACAAGTGGCCTCAAGAGACAGGCGGCTGACCAGACACATGCTACTAACCATTTTCTTCAGTCTCTTCTCTTCTCGTTTTCTCTCAAGCTGAGCCTCCTTTTCTTCTGCCTCTCTCTTCTGACGTTCCTCCTCCTGAGCCTTTAACTGGGCCTGATCAAGACCAAAATTTGTAAAAATTAGGACCCTCACTTCACAAGGAAATATGATCTTTTAAGTTGAGGCTGAGCAATGTTATGTATCTACCAAGGTATCCACCCTGTCTCTGGAAAAATTTTGCTCTTAGTGATAAGTAAAAAACTCAACGAACAGGTGGTCAGTTGTATAACTTGAAAGTTTCTCCAAGGAATCCTCTTCTCCTTGGGAAGATGAAACTAAGCATGAACAAGACCATTAACTTTTTTTTTTTTATCACAAAAGGATTACTTTCTAGCTCTTACTTTCATCTGTGAAATACTAAGTCTGAACTATATATAGTATGGGAAATTTTTTTTCTTTCATTTCACCAAAAATCCTTCAAACCTGTTAGTATCATCTATTTTTTCTTAGTAGGCACAAAGTTTACTTCTGACAATCCAAGTCAAAACTTCAAAAAACTTTGAAAGACCTTTACAAACTTGTCAGGTAGAACATCTACCTGTAACACATTAGTCTTGGTTATGTGTAAACCTTCCAGTTTTGTAGTTCCCATAAACCTTTGCAACATTTGCTGCTATACCAATGATCAACATCATGCTTTCTCCCCTTTATTTTTCTAAGCTTGCCACAGAGTTCAGGCCCACAGGCGAAAAAGCCATTACTAAAGTTGGTTTAACTCTATTGTCTCATTAGGCTTAAACAAGCTAGGTTTAATTTTTTAATAAAGACCTATGCAAATCCTTTTTCTTGCCTCCGTTCACATTCTTGGTTTATTACCAATTTATCCTCTTCTTGTTTTTTCTTCTTCTCTGCCAAGATCCGCCTACGTTCAGCTCGCTGAGCTGCTCTCTCTTCCATGGCTAGAAAATAGTAAGAGTTCCAATATTAAAAATATAAGGAACATTGCAAAACAAATGTCTCTATTTATAGTAAAATGCGGTGCTATTAAGGTTTTCTTATAAGTCGAGTGTTCACAATCTCAGAAATATGTATGTATAAAATGTATATAAAACATAAATATATAAATTTTAGGTGTATATATATTCTCTAAAGGTTAAAGAACTATAATCCCTTCCTCAGCAATGATGAACAATTTGCAGATTATATTTTTACTTACATTTCTATGAGAATAACTGTTTACTGGTTTAAATAAGATAATGTGCCGATGATACTTTTAGTATATGAAACCCAGAAACCCGAATTTTAATTTGATAATTCCTTTAATGAATGTATAAAACTTTACTTATATCTAACAAGTACTTTGAGAATAGAATTATTCCTCAAATTGCATTGATCCTACTAATTTTTCCTAAATTGCTATACATATATCTGTATATGTAAGAACAACAAGCACAAATAAAGTTTAGGGTCACGATGAATAATTTTAATTTAGTTTTAAGGCCTGGATATCCAGATGGGCAGGAAATGGAACTGTACTAAGCGCTGGGAGAACTGGCATCTGAATGAATCTGAGTGTCAGACTCCTGTTCTTAACAGTGTATTAAACATTGGTCCAAAAGAAGCAAATGCACAAGATGGTCTGATGCTATGACTGCCATTGGTCCGACCTTCCCAGGAAGAGGAGCATGGGTGGGAGGACTACCAATTTCTGCTCACCTAAGTCAGCCAATATCTACTTTCTATTCCTTGTGCCATGTTACAGGCGGAGAAAATTTAACTCCAAGTTTTACAGATTAATAAAAAAAACAACAACTCACCAGGCTATGTCTTACAGATACTAAGTGTCTGCTCTGCTGGAGAAAGAACAGTGGGGGTGCCGCGGATAGTGGGAGCGAGGCTGTCTTTAAGGAGGCAGAATGGATTAAAGGGAGAGAGCCCTGAGAAGCAGTGTGTGGTAATGTGCCCTTCCTCTTCTTTTCTGGAGCTGGTCATCAAAGGCGACTTGAAAAGTAGCCTGGCCATTTTTTGATTATCCTCGGTGGTGGACAAAGGTGGTATAAACTGCTGTCCTGACAGAGTCAGTGCAAAGACTGCTACTTTCTTCACTAATAGGAGTGAACTTGAGATATAATGTCATTCGGATGATGTCAGTTCTTGTTGGGGCAGCAATCTTGCCACAGGAGAAAAATCAGATTTACCAAACACAATGTGATCGTCAAAGTGCCTACCAGCACACACAGGCACACGCACAGGGTGTGACTACGGGGGAAACAATGCGCAGATTCATTCATTAGGGGGGTTCTGAAGAACGCTTCTCTTTGCATAGTGTTGTTTGGTTTAAATAACAACTTCTATGTTACAAAAATCTTATTAAATTAAAATAGGAGGTTTATAAATTTCACTACTAAAAGCCTATCATCAAGGTGCAACTCATTATAAAATGATGTACTAACTTGATGTAAATTGCTGCAATCAATATTTTAATGTTAACAAAGTACAGTGATAGGTGATCTTTATCAGTGTTTATTCTCAGCAGCTACTCAAGAGTTTTTTCGTGTGTGTATTTGTCTCATTATTTTTTTATCATGATATAAATCTTAAGTTACAAGAAAATGATAAACCTCTCAGCACTTATTTTTTGGTATTGGCTGGAAAGGCCAAAATGCGTGGCGGAAGAGGCAGGGAAAAAGTCATGGAGCACTCTGGTGTATTCCCTCTCACGCATCTACCCCCCTTAGACTGACCAGGTTTTGCCAAACCTCAAAACCCAAGAGTTGTCAGATTTCAGTCCCAGCACACTCTACTCCACAAGGGAAGGTAACCACCACCGAGGCCAAACCAAGATGGCCCTGCCTTTAAGAATGGGATGGGCAGTCATCAGCTTCTTTGGGCTCCTTCTGGGTCCAGAAAGACAATTTTGGGAGTCACTTCTACTACCTTCAGTCCCAGGGGAAGCAACAGACGAACTGGAGGAGGGGAAAAGAAACAGAATTCAAACCCATAACCAGCTTTGTTCAAAGCCTTTGCGCCTGAGGAACTAAAAAAATTTCAAAAACTTTAATTCTTCCTCTCTGAGATAACTATGCATTACTATACACATTAGAGAATTTGGCAGGGAAAGGTTGAGTAACTGGCCTGAGTCTACAGAGTGAGTCAGGCACTCCAACTCCTATCTCAGTGCTTCGAATCAGATGTTGCCCATTCCTTATTCTACCATTTATCACACGTATTGAGTGCACGCCCGAAACCATGTTAAATGGGTTATTAGAAATTTGAACTCTTATTCCAGGCTCCAAGATGTTTACTTTTATCCAAAACAACTATGAATTTAGGCTAGATAATTGGCCGGCCCTAGGGACTGCTCCGTTTAGACCTGACATTGTCGAACCTGGCTCCTTGGCACTAAACCCATGAATCGAGAGCAAGCAAGTATTTTTCTCTCTTACCAGAGCTCCTTAGACAAAGGCAGCTATAATACAAATGCTAACTGTATAAGTGGATCCTTATAGGAAGCCACTTGCCTTAAATACTATTTGTATCTCTCATGGGCCAGTCACAATGCATGGGTTTCTTTGGTCTGAGAGTGCACAATGAAAGGACAGACCATGGAGCCTGGAAGCTAGGCAGAGTTCAGAAGCCCATCTACTGCAAGGTGAAAAACTCCAATTAAGTCCAGGGAGTGTTCTGATACAATGGACATACTTTGAAAGTGCCTTGCGGGTTCTCTTTGGTTCTTCTTTGGGGTTTGACAGCAGGTGGCTCTGTGTGTCAATCAGTGCTGCTTCACGCTCTGCCGCCCACCGAGCCTTTGCCAGCCTCTGGCTTTCCTTCAGCTCTAGTATCGTTTTGTGCTGTTCCTGAAGTTTCTTCTTTTGCTTCTCAATCAGCTGTTGCTGGAAGGCATAGCGGTTGTGGAAATGACTCATGCAAATGAGTTTTGCTTTCTGGCTGGTGGTTCTGAGCTTCTCATTGATGTCAGGCTGTAGGGAAGGCTCAATATCCAGGGTTTTGTGAGACTTGTTGTCAGATGTGTTCAGAGGGACATTCTGGAGGCAAACTTGCAAGATGCTGTCTGTTGGCTTGCCTACGTGGGCGCTAGGCATACAACCACTGCTCCCTGAGGGAGGCTTTTCCCACAAAAGGGGTTCGGCAGTCACCTGAGAAAGAAGGAGATGGTTATATAGCTCAGCTATTTAAAGGACTGTGCTGATGAGAACCAACTTCATCTAGTCAGCGTTGCTCTGTTCAACGGCACAGTTGCCCTGTACCCCAGCCAGAGCTGCCCTGTGCTCCTGGCCTGGCTACCTCAGAGGCTACCAGCCTTAGCTCTAGGAGCCACTGGAGAATGTGCACTGCTGCTGGCCAGAAAAACTGGGTGGGAGGGTGGCTACAGCTGTCTGAACCACTGACATGGGCCAGGACAATGAAAAATGTGCTCTCATAATTTTCTAATTTGGATAGATCATTTGTGAATTAGGCAAGATACTCGAGATATATATCACAGGAATTTCAATCTACATGAATTAACACTGAATTTTGCAGAAAATTGAAAATTTTGTAGCAAAGGATATATTCTTTCTCAAGAATGTTGGAAAACTAAGGAATACCTTTACTAATTAATTAATAGTTCTTTATAATAGCTGATTAATAATAACAGGTCTTTAATAATAGTTCTTTCAATGACTCTCTTACCACCGGTAAATTAAATTTGTAGTATTTATTTCATGATTAAGGACTGGATTAAAGTTTATAGACTCCAGTTATTCCCAAACAAGTTACAGTGATCCCTCACCTATCATGGGAGTTACATTCCAGAGACCCCTGCGACAGGTGAAAATCCGTTAAGTAGAGGTGTTATATTTATTTTATTATTTATATATACTTTAAGGCTTTATAAACCCTTCCCACACTCCTATAAACCTTTCCCACTCTCTTATTAACTTTTCCTACACTCTTATAAACACTTCATATGCTCTTAAACACTTTCTACACTCTTAAACCTATGTAATTTTAACAACATATAAAATTCTATATGAGTACTCACCAGTGAAGTATACTACAACTTGAATGATGAAGATCATGAATTATGTAGCTGTGCAGTACTGATGGCGATGAAGGTGATGACGATGAGATGAATGTACTGCACAGCCAAGAAGAGCATTACAGCTCTTCTGAGGGCACTGCTTCATCAGGTGGTGCAGTATCTTCACCCTGGGCTGTAACTTCTATTTCCGGTAAAGGTGTAGGCGTAACTGATCTCTTCATCCAAGTGATGAACATAGTTATGGGGAGTTGCTGGCGCTGCTTTTTCTTCTGAGTGAGAAGGTCTTTATAAACTGACATGCCACTCTCGATTGTACTTACGAAGTGCAACAAATGAAGCCTCTAAGGGTCCCATTCTTTAGCCACTCGCTGAAGTTCTTTGGCCATTCTGATCACGGTTGCAAGATGATCAAGTGTTAGGCCAACCTCTTCTCCAACCCTTAGTTCATCTTGTTCCTCATCCTCTTCTTCACTTGCTGACTTCGTCATCTCCATCAGGTCTTCATCTGTCAATGGTTGTGAGTGGACATTTGCAGAGGCAGCTTCTGCATGCAGAGAAATGCTCTTGAGTCCAAAGCGTCTCTGAAATTTGTCAAACCAGCCCTTGCTGGCACTGAAGGGGGTTGATCTGGTGGGAGAAGCACTCGATGGTCCTGCTTCTGCATTGTCATCCTTGTCTTCATCCTCGTCACCATTGTGAACATCTGTGCTTTCCGCAAAACTATCCTAAAGTTTCTTGGCCTTTGTCCAGATGGTGTTGGTATCCAGCGAGATATTCTTCTTCCTGCAGTCATTTATCCACAGGGCCAATGCAGACTCCATCCTCACAATGGCCTTATTGTGGGAAGTGACCACCCTCTTTGCAATCTTGTTAAAAGTCATTGTTGCCCTAGACCTGATATTCTTCTCGTCTTTCTTTATGTAGAGAACAGTAGATTCATTGATCCCATAATGGCGGCCTACAGCCGTGTAGCTTTTGCCTTCCTTTAACATGTCGAGAAGTTCCACCTTTTCTTCGATGGTAAGCATGTTCCTCTGGCGCTTGGGTTCACTGCCAGAAGCCTCAGACGGCGCAGAATGCTTGGGTGGCATCGTAGGGCTTGAAATAAATTCAAACTTTGACGAAAATTTCACAAAAACACAACACCACAGAGCAACATTATGCGCAGCAATCAGACATTGATGTGAAGTGGACAAGGAGAGATGCTGAACGTATGGGCACAGTGCAGGACAGCAAACAGACTGATGCTATGGTCACTGGGCCAATCAGCGCCCAGGATACAGAACACAGTGCTGTGGTTGGTTGCCTTCCATTCCATCAGCCAATAGCGTGCCGTGTACAATCTCATGTTGGCAAACTTGTGCAAGCAGTAGCGGCATACTGCATTTCCATTGCGTACAGTGCGGTATTAATCCACTGATGAAATACATACTGTATTTTATTTTGATTTAATATTCTTTCAATATGTTTGAATTAACATTTTTATATATATTTTATATTGTTTTAAATTTTTTAGGAAAAATAAATAAAATCATAAATATTATATAAATACCTATATACCGCAAAATCCTGCGATATAGCAAAAACTCCATGATACAGAATTAGATATATTTTTTAAAAAAACCCACGATACAGTGAAGCTGCAATAAGTGAACCATGATAGAGTGAGGGACAACTGTATATGTGAAAAATATTGGCAAACTCAGGACAGATTAATGTCTGCATTACATAAGAATAATGTTACCTAATAATATTTTATATTAGCATATGGCTTAATAGTTTTCAAAGCTTTATCAGTTAAATCTCATTTAACAGATGGAGGTGTTACAAGTTCTATACAGAGGGAAAGGAACAGAATTTTTAATCCGAAAAATTTATTCTGGCCAAAATAATGCCATAGTTAAAATGTCTCTTCCAGCATGGTATGATGCCATGATCTAAGGTCTAGCCAGTTTTTGATTCTTCCATCTGCAGTGGTACAAGGAGGAAAATACTGTGAACTGTCTCATGTATCTTAGAAGCTTCTAGCTCTAACAGGATACCATACTTGAGTACTCAAAGATATTTTTCATGATGATGGAAATATTTCTGTAGTTTCAGCTAAAGTGAAAGATGTGATACGTGGAAACTCTGAAATGTTAAATACTTTTCAAAATAACCTACTTCAGAAATGTCAGTGGACATTTATTCATGACAACACCTGCTTAAGTCATTTAGCATCAAGTGGGGTACATGTTTTAGGCCCTTTTAAACTTTGTGATAATGATATATTATTAACCCAGCAAGGCTGTAAAAGCCTTGAGTATAGCAACAAGATTTCTTTTGGATCGTGGTAACTTTTTCAGGTGAAAATAAGAGAAAGAAAGAAAAGATTACTGGTACAGATTGTACTTGATAGAACAGAAGTGAACAGTCAGGCTTAATTAGAGAAAGTCACCTATTAGTTAACTGATAATTCTGAAAAATTTCAAGGTATAATATACGTGTTGGTAGTACATGAATTCCTGTGGTTGTGTAATGAATGAACATCTAACTAAAGATTTTATATTTTTGCTTGCTCATATTAGGCTCTACACTCTAGAAAAGATTAGAGTTTATCTAGTGACCTAGAGAGTCTATTATAATCCTGTATCTTCATTTGCTCTATTTTTTTAATAATATTATCCTTTCCTGATAAATTCTTTTGTTTCTGATTTCAGAGATTTGGAGACCTTTTTTTTTGAGTCTAAATTATATATGTATATTTAGTAATTTTTTCATTTTACACAGGAAAAAAAATACTTTCTGCTGACTTCTTTTTTCATTTAAAGATAATAACAATGGACCTCTGTAAGGTAAAAGGTTCCACATAGCTATTTCCTAAGATAGAAGACTCTCCTGGGTCTCAGTGGAAATAAAATTATCTGACTGACATAAAGGTAGATAAATTGCCCAGGGGAAGGGACCAAAATGTTACATAAGTCCCAATAAGCATCCTCATGATCCCCTTTTGCTGAGAGACGAAGTTTAAATTAAACTAGCTGCTTGCTAGCAGTAGTGAGGGTGAAAAGCAAGGCCGGGACGCTCTAGCGCCCAGTGTAACTTTGCACAGCTGAGTTAAGTGCGTAGCAGCATTACGTGTGTGGGGCGGGGGCGGCGGCGGGGGCGGGCGCCTGGGCAGAGATGAGCGCACAGGACTTCCTCTGAAAGGCTCTTCAAACGCAAGTGCGATTGTGAAAGAGAGAACCTGATATGATGGCCTTTACTAAAAACCTAACTGTGTGTAGTATCAAACACCATAAATAAACCAAAAGGGCAAATGACAGAATAAAAAAATATGTAAAGTATATGATGAAGACAACAAATAATTTTAAAAATATAAAGAGCTCCTATAAATAAGAAAAAGATACATAACCAAGTAGAAAACTGGACAAAGGGCATGAAGAGACCAGTCATGATATATCTATCTTACTACATCCATTTTCATATACTATATATATGATATTTTATATATAATATATTATATATTTATATACATATATATTATATGTATATTGAATTTTATGTGTGTGTGTGTGTGTGTGTGTATATATATATATATATATATATATATATATATATATCTCCAATACAAAAAATGTTTAACCTCAGAGGTAATTTAAAAGAAGATCTGAGAATGGTTAAGTAATAAGATGAAAATATTTTACCTGTTAACTTGGTAAAAAATGAAAAATATGTTATCAGGCAGGAAAATACGTGCTTCTTTGGTATAATCTTTCTGGGAGAGCAATTTGGTAACAGTCTTTAGAATGTGCATTCTATTTTTAGGTATTTATCCAAACTAAAGCATATGGATGTGTGCAAAGACTTAGCTTAGCTACAAGGGTGATTGACGAAGCTCTGTTTGCAGTAGTGGCAAACTGTAAACAACTTCAATGTCCTGCAACAGAGAAGGAAGTACACAGATTCTAGCTTACAGATCATGACAGAGCATCATGCAGCCATTACAATATGATGGCACAGAACAGTAGTCCTTTACCAGTGGGTATTCATCAGGTTCACCCGTGGAACTTTAAAAACACACAGGTGCTCCACTCCCAGAGATTCTGATTTAGCGATATGATTCTGCAGTATACTTTCAGTTGAGAACTAATGTTGTAGATTTATTGACATACGTGTTAAAAAATTAAATTATTATTAAGAAGAAAGATGCATGGCTTTCCTTTTCCTGTATTATGGCAGACTAATGCCCTCAATGATTTGACTGAAGAAAATATTAAAGCTAAATAAAAAAATGAAGAGAAAAATTTGCATATGCCTGAAGAGAGAAAAGACAAGATGCCTAAACTTCACCATGCTATTGGTGGTTATCCTCAAATGATGAAATTATAGGCTATTTTTCTTTTTTTTCTCTGTCAGTTTCTCCTACTAAATTGCTACAATTAATATATATTATTTTTCTCGCTAGAAAAATAAACACATACACATTTCCCTCTTATAAGTCACAAGGTCACTTAGGAAAGAAATGTTTGATGATCAAATAAGAGTTCACAAGCTAGTAAACAACACTTCCTATTATTATCTGTTCTGAAGGAGTCTTTCTCTTAGTAGTTTTAAATTCCCTGTGTTAACTTCCTACTAAGTTTTAGCTACACCAAAGTTTATATGTGATCATAAAAAGAAGATTCAGTTCAAGAAAATGAACACTGACTGAAAGTTAACCGTTGGGCATTACAGCAGTTCTCATCTTTTAGATGGTCCAGGCAAGGCAATCTGACAATGGCTAACGGCCCAAGCTACCCACGCGCCAGCTCAAAACCAAATGATTAATAAGCAGGAAGACCAAGCGAAAGAAACACAACATACCTCTCCTATAGGTGGCTCCTCCATGGCTGTTCCCTCCTCAAGTGGACTGATGCCTGACGACCCATTTGCACTGAGTTTCCCTAGTGATACTGCCTTCAACAACTCATTCATTTTCTTCCTTGTTTCCCCCTTTGTTAGAGCCAGCTCTCTCTTCAGGATCTCTGCACGATGCCAATGCTGCCATTCTGTAAAGTGGTGCCGGAGAACTCGTTTCCGGTTGTACTCAGCGGCTAGTTGGTGTTTTCTAAGCAACAAAGTACTTCCATTAAAAAAAGAAGCCATTGACAACTTGTTACTTGGTAATATAAATGGAACACAAGTCCAGAGGAGTCCCAGAAATGCTCCACTTAGTTCCAGCTTATTCTTTTATTTAAGCTAAATGGAATTACCTTATAAAATTCCCTGGTGGAAAGGGCGTGCTCATAGAAGGCATTGGCACCTCAAAACATGACCTCAGAAGAAAGAGTGACAGTTCTGTTCTATCATGCCACAAAGATATCACATTTTTTAATCACCATAAAATAGTTTATGAGGACTTTTGGAGGAGAAGTAGCAAAAAGAATAGGCATATAAATAACTATTTTTTAAAAGATGAATGCATGAGGGAGACATCCAGCTATGCTTGGGAATCTAAGGAAGATAGAAGATTGGGAGAAAAGGAAAGGAACAAAAGAAGCAAACTGTCGACAATTAAGTGTAAGACTTACAAAAGTCAAAATGAAACTATGAAGGTAAATCTTAGGAAAGGAGGACTTGATCAGGGAAAGGTTCCCTAAAAAGGACTCATTTACAGACCTGAAAACTAAGTGAATGGAGGACTGCCTTGTGAAGATAATTGCCAAACACCAAACACATGTGATAGGCAGAGACAGGCACTTGCTCTCACGGAACTCATTCGCAAGCTGGTAGGAACTGTCCTAATTCATTCTCTCCCTAAGGAAGAACTCCTTTGATTCCTGGACACTTCACGAATGTGACGGGACGTGACTGAGTGGAGTTATAAACTGCCAGCTACATTCCCTTCCCACAGGGCATCTCTATTAGGAGGCACACTGGAAGCGGCCAGTTGAGAATTCAAGCGTAGAGTTCCCTGAGCTCTATCCATGTGTGGATGGTTACTGTCCCTGAAGAAGTGAGGCATAGAGCTTGGAAATTATGTCGCATCATAAATGGGTCAGTTTAGAAGTTTAAAACCCAATATTGTTTAGATACCTACTTGATTTTATCTTGTAAAGGAAAATCAAATAAGTTCTCTATAACACTATTTGCATATCCAATTCTGTTAAAAAAACATAATGCTTAACTCTCCTCATGGACTTTTGGGGGTCATAACAAAATAGAAGTCACACAGTTTTTAAGTCAATGTGTCAGAAGAACATTTTTACAGTTCTGAAATACTTAACTGATTCTTAAACCTTTTTAATTACCACCTACAGTAAGAAAAAATGTTACACTGTGACCTATTCTGTAAGTTTACATGTGCATGTATGAAGCAAAACAATATGTAACTGAAACAAAAGTTTCACCAAACAATATTTACTCTATTACCAGAGATGTGCTTGGTTACTTCTGCTCTAATATGTTCTATTTCTTTTAAAAAAAAAACAGCTCATCTTGAGCCTGATTTCAGGACCCACTACTGGGTTAAAACCCCTAGTCTGAAAAAGACTCCTCTAGAGTCACAGAGTTTAATCTGTGTCAGAAGAGTTGGGTGAGAGTAAAGTCAACTGAAATAATGAATTTCAGGATAAACACTAACAGCACCTCTGCTAACAGCATTTTTTATTACATTTAATTGCTTCTTTTTAATAAATTAATAATAGGTATTCAATAAATACTTGGTGACTGATGGTTTTTGTAATGAAAGTACAATATAGGTGGAATAGACATTTGTACATTATTTTACTTTGATGAAAATAAATTAAGTATCTAATATGAGACTGAATAACCTTAAAATAAAAATTATAGAGGAAATAAGAATAATAAATCACAGACTTCCGGCAAGATGGAGGCGTAGGTAGACACACTGTGCCTCCTCACACAACCAAAAGAGGAAAAACAGCAATTTAAATAAACAAAAACAGCCAGATCTGACAGAAAATTGAACTGAGTGGAAGTCCAACAACCAAGGAGTTAAAGAAGACACATTCATCCAGACCGGTAAGCGGGGCAGAGCCGGGCAGGAAGCGCGTGGCGAGCAGGGCGGGGAACACGCAGCGAGCCAGGCGGTGAGCACAGGGCCAGGCTGTGGTTTGTGGAGTGGTACTGGCAGCTCTGCAGCTGCCAGGAGAGACCCGTGGCAGGCATGCCTGACCAAAACGCAGCCAGCACCCAGCCCACCCGGACCCAGCGGGGCTGAGGCTGGTGGACCGGGCAGGCCCTCATTCGCATGCAGATAAACCGGGAGAAAAAAGCGGGGAGCAGAGCGGACCAAGCAGCAACCCACCAACTCGGGGAAATAAGACCTCAAACCAACTGTGGGGGTTGAGATGGCAGAGGAAGGAACTCCAGGCCATACAGGAGAGTTCATTGGGGAGATCCACAGGCACTTGGAACCGTGCAGACCTGTCCACTCAATCCGGAGCCAGTGCAGGGGGGCCCAACTTGCTTGGGGGTAGCAGTGTGGAGAGCGGAGCAAGAGCCATTGTTCTCTCAAGACCTGCCCCCACAGGCTGCTTCACAACACAACGGTGTGGGTTGCCCCGGCCCCACAGACAGCATCACAAAATAGCCACGTAAGTTGACCCGCCCTGGTGAACACTTAAGGCTCTGCCCCTTAAAGTAACAGGTACACCAAGAAAAAAAATGGCCCAAATGAAAGAACACATCAAAGCTCCAGAAAAAATACAACTAAGTGACGAAGAGATAGCCAACCTATCAGATGCACAGTTCAAAGCACTGGTAATCAGGATGCTCACAGAATTCGACGAAAAATTGTCACAATTACTTGAACAAATGAAGGATAATTTAAAGGAAATGAGGGGAAATCTGCAGGGAACCAATAGGGATGAGAAGGAAACTGGGACTCAAATCAACAGAGTGGACCAGCAGAAAGAAAAAACATCCAAACAGAAAAGAATGAAGAAACAAGAATTCAAAAAACTGAGGAGAGGCTTAGGAACCTCCAGGACATCTTTAAACGTCCCAACATCCAAGTCATAGAGGTGCCAGAAGGAGAAGAGGAAGACCAAGGGATTGAAAACTTATTTGAACAGATAATGAAGGAGAACTTCCCCAAGCTGGTGAAGGAAACAGACTTTCAGGAAGTCCAGGAAGCTCAGAGAGTCCCAAAGAACTTGGACCCAAAGAGGAACACACCAAGACACATCATAATTACATTATCCAAGATTAAAAGTAAGGAGAGAATCCTAGAAGCAGCAAGAAAAAAAGGAGACAGTTACCTACAAAGGAATTCCCATAAGACTGTCAGCTGATTTCTCAAAAGAGACCTTGTAGGCAAGAAGGGGCTGGAGAGAAGTATTCCAAGTCATGAAAGACAAGGACCTACATCCAAGAATACTCTATCCAGCTAAACTCTCATTTAGAATGGAAGGGCAGATAAAGTGTTTCTCAGATAAGGTCAAGTTCAAGGAGTTCATCATCACCCAGCCTTTAATGAATGAAATGTTAAAGGGATTTATATAAGAACATAATCAGCAAAAGAAAAAAGCAAGCAAAATATAACCAGAGGTTTTTGTCCAGGGAAACACTCTCAGCTAGAAAACCATTTGGTTGCTTTCTTCTCCTCGAGTTTGAATATGGTGCGGACTAAAGCAGACAGTGTCCCAGGCACCTACAGAAAAGTGGTGGCTTCTCGAGCCCCCAGGAAGGTGCTTGGTTCCTCTACCTCTGCTGCTAATTCCAGGTCCCCTCCATCGAGGAAAGCTGAAAATAAGTATGCAGGAGGGAATCCAGTTTGTGTGCGCCCAACTCCTAAATGGCAAAAAGGAATTGGAGAATTCTTCAGACTGTCCCCTAAAGATTCTGAAAAAGAGAATCAAATTCCTGAAGAGGCAGGAAGCAGTGGCCTAGGAAAAGGAAAGAGAAAAGTACGTCCTTTGCCACCTGATCATACAGATGATGAAGAAGAATAGAACTTTTTTATTCATCCTTGACTAATGTCTTATATTTACTCTGGCGATCTAGGATGTAAATTTGCGTAAATGTATTTGTTCCAGTTAGCATTGTTGAATGGACATTTAATTTAAAAAAATGAGGGTTACATATAGTTATTAAAAAGCAAGTAGTTATGATATTGGAAGATTTATGAGATAATTATGGTTACTTAACCTTAGTATTCAATATAATGCAATATTTGGTTTCTTTTACCTGTTATTAACCTTCTTGTTCTTGCTAAAAATAAATCATCGTATGTTTTGTACAACAACAACAACAAAAAAAAAAATATAACCAGAGACATTGAAATTAAGAACAATCCGACAGTAACCAGAGGGGAGGGGATAGGGGACAATGAGGGGAAGGGTTTTCAGGAACTACTATAAAGGACACAAGGGAGAGGGTGGAAGCAAGGCGGGGAGTTGGGTTTGGCTGGGGTTGGGGGATGTGGTGGGGGGAAAATGCAGACAACTGTAAATGAACAACAATAAAGTAATTAAAATTAAAAATTAAAAAAATTATAAAACAAACAAACAAACAAAGGAATAATAAATCAGGTAGCAACACAGGTCAGAAGAAAGCCCCCAAAACTCGATAGCACTTTATTTAAGTGAAAATCACAAATTTCCACAGGATGGAGGATGTACATTGCTCTGATTAATGTGAGATTCGACTTACATGTATCTACTCAGAAAGGAGGAGTATGTGTTACCTGATGTTATTTTCATGTTTTTACAGTGTAAACAGTCAAACAACACTGAGGTTTTGACTGTCAGGGAAGAAATTATTTGGACACTATAAAAAGGCCAAGAGGAAAATATTTTTGCAAGTATAACAAAAACACTAAACAGTAAGAAAACAGGTAAAAATAAAAATGTATGTTCACTATAGTGGTTAGGGCCCACTGTACAATGGTTATGTGGGCATCTTGAATATCTATTTAATAATCTACGTTTTTGCATTGAGGTGGAAGGGTAGCAACCGAAGCCAGAGATCCAGAGACGAAGTTGCTTCTACTCCTGCAGCCTCGCAACGCACTTTAGCAGAGTGACGATATTCCAGGTAAGCCAATTTCTATACTTTTAAAAAGATGATACCAAAAAGCATAAATATTTCTGAGAGCAAAAAATCACTTAAATTTCTTAAAAGCTCAACCAGATGTGATTTTCTTGGGTATGCTAACCCAAAGAAATGGTTTCAGACACAGTTCCCAGATAATCATAAAACGTAGGACAGAGTTCCAGCACAGAAAACATCCTGTCCCAATACACTTCCAAGCTGCAATCAGGGAATTTCTGGCAAGAGTGTATAAATTTATAAATTGATCATCACAATTATATAACTGCATGCAGAGAAAGGCTGTCTCTAAAAACCAAAGAATATAAAATATATTCTTTTATATATGTAGAAGAGTAAGGTTTCTATTTAAACCTTATAAAAGATTTAAATAGAAATTTAAATGTGAACGATGATGCTTAGAACAACACCTCAAACGATACTTAGTTGCTGGTGTGCGTTACAGAACCAAGAAGTCAGAAGAGTCACTATGTAAGGGACACTGGGGAGTGACCGAAAGTTTCTAAGCTTCAGATTCCTCCTCAAAATGATGTCAACCCCTCCCCAAACAAAGCCCTATACTACCTATCCTACAGGGTTCTTAAATCAAAGAACCCGAAAAATGTAAGACAAATTCTCATATAAGTTAGTAATACTACCTTAGGACAATTCTAGATATCTAACGAGTGTCTTGAATTTTTTAAAAGTGAGAAATGAGAAATAAATAACCATATACTAATGATCTGATTGAGTGCTGAGATCTGATGCAGAACACAAAAACAGCAATGATGCAAAGCAAGAACAGGAAAGAAAAAAGCTTATGTATTCAATAATGCGGCAGGTGCCCCTCAGAGAAAAAGTAGAAGATAATTGTTTTACAGCTTTAAAGTGAGCCAGACAATGCAAGTCTTGTCCTCCTGCCTGTCTGACAGACACATCAGGAATTTTACCAGCTTCAGAGCCCTTCGGTTTCTGGCCTCTGACCTGGAGACCCAGGTCAGCCTGGAGGAAGGGCGGTCTGACATGACTGACAAAAGTGCTAGAGAAATGGGGACTGACACCCTCGATCCCACTAACCTTTCTTGGTTTCTGCTTGAAGCAACTACCTTTGAGCTTTTTTCTCCACCTTTAATATCCCAACCTTCTTTGAACAAGATCTCCCAACTTAATATCCTAAACCAATTTCTAGAACAAAGAACAAGATGCAGAGAGCCAGGGATTGGTAGGAAAGCAGCATGACGTGTGGTTGATGTTTAATAGATCCTTTCTTCTCATGTTTTTAGCATAATTTATCATTTGAAAATTGCCACTCTTTTCTGAAACCACCTATAAGTAAATTGCAATATAACTGACAAACACGGTTGTCCTAGGGACCCATCACCTAGATGCCACTTAACACAGGAGCTGTGTGGTACAGGGAAAAGAATCGGGCCCGGAATCAGAAAGGCCAGGCCCTAGCTCTGGGCTGGCTGCTCTTGACTCCACGACCTTGAGATGACAATTTCCCTCTCGGGCCTCCCTCTTTGTAGTGTCTAGAAGATGAGGGCTGGATTAGAGCGTTCCTGCTCTAAGGTATGTCTGCTCTAAAGTATTATAGTACAAAATTATAATAAGTTAAATATTTTCTATCTCTTGCAGTTTTAAAAAATGTAGTACCATTCCGAACATTTAAAAATAGACACCTGAAAATAATTCACAGATATGAGACAGAAAGTTCTGAGATCTTAAAAAAAATGGTACATTATGTTATTATGAAATCCCCTTTTAGTGTTTTTATATAAAATAGTTTAATTGGAATGGCATGTCTAGTTCTTTAGATTTTTTTTCTACAAGTTTCTTCTGTCATGTAAATTTCACAGGCTGCTTTGACTTGAACACCGCAGTGTCTACGCCCGTCAGGCCCGCACTCGCGCCGCCTGCCTTTCACCGCACAGCCACGCTCCCTTCTTTGTCCGCAGGCCCTTTCTCAGCCGTTGCTTTTTCAGTTAGACTGTCATCCCATCCCTTACATCAGTCACTAGGTCCTGAGAACTTAGAAATGAATTATGGAAGAGTTCTCTATGTTGACCTTTTTTCTTTTACATGAAGATTTCTCCCAGCATACTATAGAAAGTAAAATTGACTAGGTCACCCTTCTGCTTAAAAACCTCCAAGAATTTATCTTTATTTATAAAAGAATAACTAAACTCCTTTGTCCTGGCATTAAAGGCCCTTTGCAAGTCGATGAACTTTATAACCACGTGCTCGATGGTCTCCAGCCTGTCAAGATGGCGACACTCCATGCCACCACCTTATCTCCCCATTTCCACTAGGAACATCCTACTTACTGTGCAGAGCCCAGCTCAAGGCCCAGCTCCTTGATAAAGCCTTTCCTGGCACTCGGCAGGAGCCTCCTTGGTCACAGCGACCATTCCCTCTGCTAAGGTCTCCTCAGAAGGGGACACATTATGCAGTTTATAACGATACTCAACATCTCTACTGTTTCTAGGTCATTTCCCCCACAAAACAGTGCACTCTTGGAGGACAAACGGCCATGCATCAGTCTCCTCTGTGTCATCCCCAGGGCCCAGTGCTGTCGCAGGCTGTGTGACTCCAGGAGGTGCCGCTCTCTTCCACATAACAATGCTTTCACAGACCATTCCTTTCATTTGTCACCCTGAATGAGTAACAGAGTTGCTGGTAGAGAAGTGAGCAAACATAAAAACACGAACTGCTCTCTCCCAAATAAATAAATGGTTCCTTCTAAATGTATGATTTTGGTTCAAGAATGCAAAGTTAAATTTGGAATGAAAAGAACAAAATGTATTTAATTTTAAGATAATGGAGCAAAGAAAGTTTTATTTGAAGGCAAATTCTGTCATTCACAAGAATATGAGGGGGTTGATACAAAGGTGTCAGAACCTCCGTATAAGATGAGGAGCAAAAGATGGGGAATGGGGGGTCTGCCCTCTCAGACTGATGTTCCCCGTGTCCCTAATTAATATTCTAAGTACAGACAGTGATTTCTATGAATGTGAATTACTGGCACATAAAACCAAACTCTGTCTTTTGAATTGTAAGATGGTCCAAATGCAATGCTACTATATCAGAGGACAAGGGAAAAAGCATACTATTCGCTTCCTTTAAAAAAGGAAAGCATGCACATTAGTACATATTAATCAAATCATTTTGTACTTACAGTTTTCAGTTAAATTTTCCTAGTTTGGAATGAAACGTAGGAAAACAGTGATTACCACATTTATAAGCACATGAGATAATTCCAGTGAACAGCATTTTTGGAGTTCATTTCTGGATTCTTAGGGAGGAAAGCTGTCCTAAACATGCTAAAGGGGTTTTCACGGTATAAGATGGTACCTGTTTTCTTCCCTAAGGTCATTCTCCATGGCTTGTATTTCCCGCTGCAGCCTCTGAGATCGTGTGTAGTCTCTCCAGGCCCTCAGGACCTTCAGCTGAAACTTCCAGTCCGACAGGGTCCCGGCTTTCCCCAGCTTAATCCTGTGATCAAGAAGCAGCTTGTGCCAGGCAGAGAAATAGCGTTTTTGACACTACAATGGAAACATTTGGAAAACCACCACTGATCAGTGCCAGTGTTCTAATACGAACTACAGCCCTTTCCTCACTCCCCCTTACACTCTCTCTAACAAAAGCAGGAGCTGTTGTCCTGATGGAAGGGGAACACACCGGGCACAACTGCATTACGCTAATAATGATGAGAAATATTCAAGTCATGACACTGAGACACTCTCAGCTTTGTGACAAACGAAAATATTCAATCCTCATTGTAAGGCCCCAGTCCTATGGGGAGATGGAGTAACAGTCCCTTCTAAGATCTAAGTTAAAGGGCTTGTTTGAGAGGTTTGAAAAGACCTGCTTCCCAAAGGATCGCCTCTGTCAGGCTGTCTGGGAGCTTAAAATACCAACCATTTCATTCATTACTGTTACTGACTCTGCCAACCATTTCATTCATTCCTGTTGCTGACTCTGCCAATGTCCTGCACAAACGAACATGGGAGATTCCATGAGGATGGAATGGGTTCTCTGGTCTCTGGGAAGAAGAGGGTAAAAACAATAGCTTCAGCTGGGCTACCACTAACTGTGTTAGAGCCTTGGTTGAACAGGCCGCTTGCTATCTTCCACTATGTGCACGTGACAGCAAATAAGACAAGGTCTACGGACCCTAAGGACATCCTGGAGAAGTACTCTGGCCCTAGTCTTAGAATATCTCTGAGATCCAGTCCTTATCTACAAGGATATCTTGTATCTTCATAGCAAACTTTATGTTCCTAGTCCACTAAACTACTTTCATCTCTTGGCCTTGCACCAACCATGCTGTTTCACGCTGTCCTATCTATGGTCATCCTAATTTCTCCCTCCTTTCCTGCCCTCCCTCTGCCTGACTACTTCAGGAGTCACCTCTCTTAGGGAGCCCTCTTGTTACCAACTACTCTCCCAAACGTCAGGCCTCTTCTACTGTATACCAGAGCAATCTACGCTTTCTTCAGTCAAGATGCTCAACACACTGTATTATAGTCATGTGTTTACTGGTTTCCACTGGACCGTGGGCCATCATTCTCTGGAAGGAAGAGACGGGGTCCCATAAATGGGAATGGCAAATCTGGGGGTGTTACCAAGTGTGGGAAGCACTAAACAATAGAAAGTGACCTCATAAGAAGTGCCTTTGTGGAAGGTATGAGGAATGGCTGATGACCTACATCGAGAAGGTGGTAGCCTAACCAAGGTCAGCCTGATTTACTGTTTCTTTCTCTATAAAAAGACTTTTCATTCACTATTTCAACATTTAGTAGGCATTCACCACTGTATTTGAATTTGGGAACTCTGAACAAAGTTGTTTAAGATATAGATTTGAGGTGTCATAGGTAGAGAAAATATATAAATTAAAAGATCTGTAACATAAGGGACATTATGCTAGAATTTTAGAAATAGGCCATTTGGCCAGAATATTTTCTACGTAGGAAACCAGTCATAGTCCCATTTAGACAAACCACAAAATCTTTATTTCCCATCAGGAGAAACCACATAAAAATTTAAAAAGCCATTATTCCCTTTCTGTTATGTCAAATGAGGGCACATTTTCTGGACCCTCATTCCATGAGGTAAAACCTCAGATTCCATGGAAGGAGGGAGAGATGGCAGAAGAAGAGAGGAGGAGAAGAACGGAGCGGGGATATTTGCTGAATATAGGATATCCTTCAGTCATAACAAGGAAAACCCACAGCTGCCAGGTTGAGCGGATTATGCTTTTTGTATTATTATCTGTTTATCCCACAAAATACAGCATAAAAAAGTGTTCACTTGTATGCCATAGTCAAAAGAAAATATCCTCTATTTACCAGATTCATTTAAGGGATTCCTGTTGAATGACTTAATTTTTAACCCCTGGAATATTTCTAATGATGAAATAGCACAAACATAATCCACTTCCGTAGCAACACTATTAATAGTATCCTTCTTGGATTTCTACGTTCCTTTTCTCTGTGAAGTTCAAAGCATCTTACATGTACTATTTTATTAATCTATAGACCATAATTACAAAATGGATATTGCACATATCATTGTAATTTACACTACAAAGTTAAACTTCAAGTAGAGAAGAGTTAACGACTAAATTCACAAAGTAAAAAGTTAATGGTACACCTAAGGCTAAAACTGGAACATTCTGGCATCCTGATGACCCTAGTCTCTTAGGCAAAAAGTCTCTCTTCAAAAGGAAGCCACATTCTTTGTTTTTTTAATACTGAAAGAGAAAGAACTCAATATAAAACTTGCTATGGGTAGAAAAGCACTGCTAGAACATATATGGGGAAAACTTGAGTTGATAAATTCTACTGTTAATACATTTCTTGAAAAATAGTTAAGTTTAGATTTTAAAAGCAAAATGATCAGTTTCTTAAAATATATTTTGTTTATGCTATTACAGTTGTCCCATTTTTTTTCTCCCCTTTATTCCCCTCCACCCTGTTACCTCCTCCCACCAGCATTCCCTGACCTTAGTTCATGTCCATGGGTCATACATATAAGTTCTTTGGCTTCTCCATTTCCTATTCTATTATTAACCTCTCCCTGTCTATTTTGTACCTACCATTTGTGCTTCTTATTCCCTGTACCTTTTCCCCAATTCTCTCCCCTCCCCCTGCTTGCTGATAACCCTCCATGTGATCTCTATTTCTGTGAATCTGTTCCCATTCCAGTTGTTTGTTTAGTTCATTTTTGTTTTCGTTTTTTTAGGTTTGGTTGTTGACAGATGTAAGCTTGTTGTCATTTTATTGTTCATATTTTTTATCATCTTCTTTTTCTTAGATAAGTCCCTTTAACATTTCGTATAATAACGGCTTGGTGATGATGAACTCCTTTAATTTGACTTTCTCTGGGAAACACTTTATCTGCCCTTCCATTCTAAATGAAAGCTTAGATAGAGTAATCTTGGATGTAGGTCCTTGCCTTTCATGACTTCAAACACTTCTTTCCAGCCCCTTCTTGCCTACAAGGTTTCTTTTGAGAAACCAGCCAATAGTCTCATGGAACTCCTTTTCAGGCAACTATCTCCTTTTCCCTTGCTGATTTTAAGATTCACTCCTTATCTTTGATCTTGGATAATGTAATTATGATATGTCTTGGAGTGTGCTTCCTTGGGTCCAACTTCTTTGAGACTCTCTGAGCTTCCTGGGCTTCCTGGAAGTCTATTTCCTTTTCCAGATTGGGAAAGTTCTCCTTCATTATGTTTTCAAAGAAGTTTTCAATTTCTTGCTCTTCCTCTTCTCCTTCTGGCACCCCTGTGATTCAGATGTTTAAAGTTATCCTGGAGGTTCCTAAGCCTCTCTTCACTTTTTTGAATTCTTGTTTCTTCATTCTGTTCTGGTTGAATGTTTATTTCTTCCTTTTGCTCCAAACTGTTGATTTGAGTCCCAGTTTCCTTCCCTTCACTGTTGGTTCCCTGTATATATTTTTTTCTTTCTTTCACTTTTCTTAGCCTTGACATTTTTCTGTATTTTGTGACCATACTCAACCATTTCTGTGAGCATCCTGATTACCAGTGTTTTGAACTCTGCTAGGTTAGCTATCTCTTCATCTCTTCATCTCTTAGTTGTATTTTTTCTGGAGCTTTTTTTTAAAAAATATTTTATTTATTTATTTTTAGAGAGAGGGGAAGGGAGGGAGAAAAAGGGGAAAAAACATCAATGTGCGGTTGCCTCTCATGCACCCCTTACTGGGGACATGGCCTGCAACCCAGGCATGTGCCCTGACTGAAAATCAAACCAGTGATGCTTTGGTTCACAGGCCCGTGCTCAATCCACTGAGTTACACCAGCCAGGGCTGGAGCTTTGATCTGTTTTTATTTGGGCCATATTTTTTTTTCGTCTCAGCATGTCTTTTAGGTAGTAAGGTGCAGAGCCTTAGGTATTCGCCAGGGTGGGGCAACCCACCTGGTTGTATTGTGGCACTGTATGTGGGGGAGGGGTCAGAGAGGACACAATGCAGCTTGTTCAGCTCTCTGCCAGCTTTCAGCCACTTCCTTCACTACCCACAAGAAAATCGGGCCCTTCTGGTGCTGATTCCCAGGTGGGTTAGTGTGTGTACATTCTAGGAGCCTGTGGGTCCCTCCAACGAACTCTCCTGTGAGTCTGGGAGTCTCTCCTGTGGCCTCCACCCCCACAGGTTTTTATAGTCAGAGGTTTCGAGGTTTTATTTCCCCGTGCTGGAACCCTGGGTTGCTCGGTCTGTCTCGTTCCCCAGTTGTTCCTCCTGGTTTATCTGTGGGATAAAACAAATGTGGGACCACCTGGTCCTCCAGCTGCCACCTTGCCACTAGTCTTCTCTACCCTTGCTGTTCATCTCTGCCCCTCAGATTGGTCTGGATGAATGTTTCTTCTTTAACTCCTTGGTTGTCGGACTTCCATACAGTTTGATTTTCTGGCAGTTCTGGTAGTTTTTTGCTTTTAAATTTGTTGTTGTCCTTCTGTTGGTTGTGCAAGTAGGCAAAGTGCATCTACCTATGCCTCCACCTTGGCCAGAATGATCAGTTTTAAAGGTCTATAATTCAGTGTCACTACCCAGAAGTTAGTATCAGCAAAGTGACAAACTCGTGCAGCAATTGCCTTCCTTTCTGTCCCCAAGGCTAATGTTGCCCCACCTTTTAAAATTACCGCATTTTTCAGATTATAAGACATACCAGACTACAAGACATACCTAGGTTTTAGAGGAAGAAAATAGCAAAAAAAAATTTGAAGCAAAAAATGTACTAAAATATTTAATAGCATAAATAACATAATATTTCACCAGTGTAAATGTAAATAGCCAGGTAAGCTACATTTGGACTATAAGACATACCCCCATTTTCCTCCCAAATTTGGGGGTAGAAAAATGTGTCTTATAGTCCGAAAAATATGGTAATTTTATTGGGGTGACATTGATTCATAAGATTATATAGGTTTTTTTTTTTTTAAGTATTTATTTATTTATTTTTAGAAGGGAAGGGAGGGAGAAAGAAAGAGAGAAACATCAATGTGTGGTTGCCTCTCACATGGCCCCCACTGGGGACCTGGCCTGCAACCCAGGCATGTGCCCTGACTGGGAATCGAACTAGTGACCCTTTGGTTCTCAGCCCACACTCAGCCAGTGAGCTACACCAGCCAGGGCAGATTATATAAGTTTTAAGTGCACAATTCTATGATACATCATCTGTATATTGCATTGTGTGCCCACCACCTGAACTGAAATCTTCCATCACCGTATGTTTGACCCCCTTTACCCTTGCTACCTCTGACCCCCTTTCCCTCTGGTAACCATCATACTGTTTTGTCTGTGTCTATGTTTTTGTTTGTTGTTTTTCTTGTATTGTTCATTTGTTGCTTTCAGTTTTATATGCCACACATGAGTGAAATTATATGGTTCTTAACTTTTTCTGTCTGACTTACTTCACTTAGCATGATATTCTTTAGATCCATCCATGTTGTCACAAATGGCAGCTTTCTCAAAATCAGCTTGCTATTGTTTTTTTCCCTGCCTACTCAAAAAAAGCAATCTCATTAAAATTTTAATTAAAAAATAGAAGTACGAATCAGAACAGCCGCTTAGAGATTCTTGATTTACAGCACACATTATTTAGGCAAACAGGAGTCCCACAAATGTGCTTAGAGAAAAATATTGGGGAAGGAAAATACTCTGCCTTCTCCGGGAGATGAAAGCACTCTGATTTACATAGAAGGGACGAGAAGTGGCGCACTTTCACAGTCATTATCTGTTTATCCTTTCTATTGCCCAGCTGAGTTCCTGCTGCTCCCAGGCCTGCTTCTCCTCTTCAGTCCTACACTCCAGAACAACAACAGTGCTCTATCTCTTAGCTCTTTGAAACACAACTATTATTTAAATCCACAACTGGATTGGAAGAGGAATATATTCTGTTAAACTGGAACTTAGTGTTTTAACTTTGCCAAACAGCCAGACTGACCTAGTTCAGAATGCATTTCTTACCTAGTTCAGTTATTTCTGTACCATGTTTTTATTTCTGATAGATTTTCAAATATAGTGGTGGGCAAAAGTAGGTTAATAATAATAATAATAAAATAAATAATAATACAAGAATAAACTCTGTGTTTCACATACTCACGAATGTAAAACTACTTGTATCTACCCCTATATAGTCATGCATTCTTCTACTAACTTCCACATCTTTTTCTGCAGTTGTCGTGATAATTAAGGCTTGATTCAGGTCAATAAAATACTGAAAATCACTGTGAGAAGGACTGTTCCTAAGTACACATCTATAATAATTTTGAAAATACAATACTACAAAGTGAAATTTAGAAACTTTTTAAATGAAATACTTTTCTCCTCTCAGAATCTTCTACAAGGCATCATCAGGTCATTAAGGATTCCACTAATGAGAAGAAATGACAGTTCTCCCTGCCAAATGTATTACCTGCACTGGAATTGCCCTCATTGTTTCAGCAAGAAAGCTCTTGCCTGAAGTGTAATCACACTGCTGTCACTGGGAATGATTGACTTAAGGTGGAACAGCAATTTGCTATCTAATCTTCATTGTAATTCTAACCCTGTCACTAGAGACGCTTGTTCTGATTAACGAAGTGGGTAACTCATCAAAATTCCTCAGCCATTTCCCTTTTGTCAGAAAGCTGAGTGATAATTGCTAGAAAATTCTCTGTCATGGAAAAATAAACAATGAATTGTAAAGAGGACACAAATGTCAAAGAGTTCACAATTGATCTCTGTCAATGGAAATAACTGGTGCAACTAGTGGTCTAGGGGAGTTGGCCATGGTGCGAGTGTTAGGAATCAAGCTACACTCTTCCCAGGGCCCTCACTGACTCCCTGTTGCTCCCAGCCCAAGAGGAACAGACATTGGATTGCTACACAAGGAAGCAACCTCCAACTTCTTTTTTCCTTTTGGGAACCACTACAGCTGGGCAAAAGACCCCGCAGACCACATGAAGTGTCTGGGGGTTAGAGAGGGGAGGACCTAAGCATTGGCAGAATAAATACCAAGGGAAGGAGCAGCACTGACAAGTGCTACCTTGTGAACCACCTACTCCTGATTTTTATAATTTTCAAAAGAAAACAGAGGAAATCATTGTGTTCCCTAACTCTAACCGCATATGCTCCTATAACTAATCACATTAGGGAAAATACATTCAACTCTCAGCACGCAGTGCTAAGACTTGATGCTATTGAGTTCCGTGGAAAAGCCTAGAGGCCTAAACTTTGACAACCACTGCTGGGTGAAATGCTCCCTATGTCTATTGGCTATAGACAAAAAACTGCCTTTATTATATCCTGGAAGATGTGATGCTCATTTTACTCTGGTATTTAAATGATCTCCTTTCTTTTTTAAACTTAAAAAATGTTAATTACAGAAACTTAACAAACACAACCAAAAGTAGAACAGAAGAATAAACCTTTCACTCAGCTTTAAAAATGATCAACATTTGGTATTCTTGTTTCACCTCTCCTCCACCTACTTTTTTTCTGAAGTATTTAAAAATAAATCTCAGGCATCAGACATTATATAATTTCACCCATAAAAGCATCAATATGTATTGCTAACATAAGGACATTTTGTAAATTCTTCTTAATACTGTTAAAGAAGTTTTAATCAATAATACTGTTGTAATTAGCTAGTTCTGCTTCACTCTAGAAGTAGAATTTCAGAAAGCAATTGCTTAGTCTCACTATACAGTAAATTCTTAACCAGTAAAACTCTCTGGGATCTTTTAAGGCAGAATGACCATAACACAGCTATAGCCTGACTGTGCATGAAGATAGGGCTCCTTTCCCAACATAGCCTGGACCAGTTTTCATGACTTCATGTTTTTATAAGGGGAAAGGCAGACCTACCACTCCATCACCTTCTCTTTCTTTTCCTTTCTTCCCCCTCTAGACCTTCTTCTCCACTCTATGAATCCCCACTCCCTGCCCACTCCCCCCACCTCCAGCCGCACACACACAAACTATGCCAAAAGTACAGTCTATCTCACAACACATTAGACAAATGCTTGATTCACCTCTGCGGGAGTCTAACAATAAGACAATGATGGGATACCGTTTGTTCCTCTCCCATATGGTTCCCAAGATCCTTATAATATTCACCTGAAATGTCTAGTGTTTAGGGAAAAAGATATTCTATTCTGTACAAGTTCAGAGGGTAGACTTCATTTATGCCAAAGGTTCTTGTCTTAATTTTTTAAAAGCAGAATTACATTAGTTTTTTTCCAAAGAAAAAAGAATCATATATACATAAATGGAACCTGTGGGATCAAAAAAAGTCTTTATGTTTGAAAAGCAAAACACCAGTGCAATGGTTTGGTAACTTGGTCCTCACTGTCCCTTCTGTTAGAATAAGAAAGTGAGGTTACTTATAGGGTGAGGGTAAGGAAAAATATAATAACAAAACAAACAGCTTCCTTACCAATCCTAAAATTTTACTTGAAAATTTTCCAGAGTTGGCTATATTAAATAACATGTAATAATGCTGTAAATACTAAACCGTGCACCACACATGGTTCTTGGCAATAAACGTAGAGAGGAGTTACATGAATCCCAATATTCTCCACCTATGTGCCTGACATTTTTCTTTCCTGCAATTTTATTTGCAAAGTGGCATTTCCTTCATTTCTTTCCCCAAACAGACGACATCGCTGAGAGCATGGCTGCTGTGGTTCAGTTCAGAAAGGGGCTTGTTTCAGTAGTGTGTAGGCAGTCCTGGTAAAACTAAGATCTTTGGGAAGGAATCCTGGTATGTAAATGAGGTACTTAACCACAGTCTTCATCGTCTTGTCACAGAAAAATCCAGGCTTGTTTTCCATACATACCCATGATCCCTTGGTTTAGTTTGGGGTGCCTTTTGGAAGGCACGATGTCACCAACATAACAGTAACAATGACTCTTTTGGGTCATTACTACCTTACTCTCTAACAGAAAAAACCCAACCAAATCAGCAATTTTGGTTCCCCTAGAGGGTAAAGATTTAGGTTAGTGGCAACCCATCTTTCACTGTTCCAACTTCCACAAGCAGGAAAGATCATAGACTTTCTTATCTCATTAAGAAACCATGAAATGTATTTCGGAATAGGGTGCAAAATTACGAAGGCTATTTTCCAAATGGTATAAGAATTTCATAGTTAATCCCTCGTTTCTGCTAATTAGTAATGACATGTGGATTGCTGAATTTCCCCAAGAGATTTCACTGCAAGATCAAAGTAAAAATAAGATAGGCTAGAAGTAGAAAATTTCTATAGAAAAATAGGGTTTTTTTTGATAAAGTAAAGAGACCTAGAAATGAAATGTGTGGGAAAGATGCATGAATAGTGCTGCACCTGAACGTGTGCTTTAATGAAAGCCTGCTCTGTTTCTCTCAGAAAGTCTATTAAATACTGTGGTCCTAATGTGATGTCAAGAGATTATTTGGGGGAGCAAATACAATCCAGAGTCAAAGCACAAAAAAGTACAAATACTAAAGGAGCCTGAAGTTGAGTAACTCCTAGAAACATTCAGTCTTCCTACAAATGCTCCACAGAGCCAGCTGCTGGGTCTGCGCCAGGGAACATTCTGAGGTGCTGACAAGAGCTTCCTGTTGTTTAGCCGCTCCCTGCAAAGCCAGCGAGGCATTTCCCCCCTTTGCATCCTGTGGTCACATTTAAGCTGCTGAGTATCCAAGTTTCATTACCCAAGGGCAGCTTCAGGCTCCTTTAGAACCAGGCTAGGAATGTGGACTGGGACCAGGAGAACGATCCCAGAGGGCCTGCTGCTCTGGTGACGTCTACCAGAGGCCCATCCTGTCTCCAGCCAAGTGTATGTACGAGCCTGAGAAGCATGGCAGGTAGATTTTTCCTGTGTCTCAGCTACACCCATACGCACTGGGAAATCTAAGTTACAGGCACTGACAATAATCCCACTGAAGGGGAAAGAACAAAAGAACTAACCTAAGTAACTTTGAAAAACAATATTTTGGCTAATATGGCTAAAAACAAAAATAACTGTAAAAATATTATACTCTAGTTAGTAAATTTGTTTCCATAGCTATATGCATTAGGAATTCTGAAACCATAATATACTAAAATTAAACAAATAAGTAAATATATTTTAGATAATAAGCTTCAGGTTTCTCACTGTCCAAGAAAGGAGTTAGAGGCAAGCAAGAAGGGACAGCTATGCTGAAACCTGTGGTACTGGGGTAGGTAGAAGTTATCACTATAAACTCATGATTAAATACATACAGAAATAACGTACAAATAAGGGAGGAAGAGGGATGGCATGACCCCTGCGTTGCTGCACTGGAATTGGATATGTTAGTGTGAACTCACGGATTTTAATATCCACACTGATAGACACAGAAATAAACATAACATGTGTGTGTATGGATTACTATACTATATATATTATATTTCCCAGTCCTGTCTGCTGAGAGGGCCCATAAACAATGACATTCCAGGAGCAGTGAACACACCTAGTTCCAAGGTCTTGGTTTCTAAGTATTATTCTCCAATAAAAGGAACTGGGGTTCCATGTGAAAGTAGTTGGTTCCAGGGCTAGGGAAGGGAAGACACGAGATGAGCCTGAAACATCTTGTGGTAAAAGAAGGAGAGTGCCCAAAAAAGCATTCAGAAAGGGCAAGGGAGTCAACCTAAAATATTTCCTAATGGCTAAAGTTAGAACAATTTGAGTAACAAAGTAAAAACAACCACAATATTAGATTCCAACCCACAGAAAATAAATATCCATGAGCCTATACTGATACCAATAAACTGAATAAATGAATAAATAAATAAATGGGGGAGAATTCTTTTAGAATTCCTTCTAAAAGAATTTCAATTAATAAATGGAGAATAAATAAGTATAAAATTATCATTAGACAAACACCTCACTATATAACTGTTACAGGCAAGCTCCACCGATGGATACTAAAATTAACAGGTTAAAGTTTTAGGGTAAGCAGGATAGTTGCATAGTTTCACAATATTTCCTCTAAGACATTTATGAGTTACAAACAGAAAATAGTAACTTTGCAGTGGGGAAACTTATCAGACAAGGTTAGCATCAACAGTAATAAGATCTATTCATGCTATGTAACCCCGTTATGATATACCGAGAAGGGTGAGCCTCACTTCTTATAGTATTCTTACCAAAAATGTATAATCTCAATCTAACAGAAGAAAGCATCAGAAAACCAAAACTAAGAGATATTCTACAAAATACCTGACTACTACTCTTCAAAAATGCCAAGATCATAAAAGACAAGGAAAGACAGGTACCAGGAGGAGACTAAGGAGACAAAATAATAAAGGCAACATGAAATTGTGGACTGAGCCCTGGAACAGAAGAAGGACCTTAGTGGAAAAACTGATAACATTCTAATAAAAGCTACAGTTTAATGATATTTAATAGTATTATACCAATGTTAATTTCCTAGTTTTGATTAATTATACTATGTTTATGTAAGATATTAACATTGGGGAAAGTTGGGTGAGGGTATTCGGGAACTCTGTGTACTATTTTTGCAACATTCTATAGATCTAAAATTATTTCAAAATACAGACTTAAAGACAATAAAGTATAGCTTCAAATCAAACGGAATCTGTGGCAAAATGGAAGTAATTAATTCATAATCTCTCATTTTAAAATACACTGTCTGGTCCTTTTAAAGTCAAGTAATCTGTTTTAGTAGGGCACTCAATTTGTAAAACTCTTCTGTGTCTTAAATTCATACCTAGCATTTCTATCTAAAACATACATTATTTCTTCTTGTACAGTGGACTTCAATAAAATTTAAAAGTTAATCTTATTGGGAACACATGTCTTATTCATCTCTCACTGGTTGGGTAATATATCATGGCACTTTTTCCGCATGCCTTCTCAAGATGGCCCCCTGAGTACTAATTTCCCTTCCTGCTTCCTCTCAGAAAGCTGAATGGTTACTGCAGTAGGACGAACTAACTTCGTGAAGAATGCAGCATCTAAGAGTATTTGCCAATCTTTCTCAAAATGTTAATCCCAGTTCTTAACATTTCCTCTCACCACACTTTCCTCTCTTTTTCTAAAGCCAAAACTCTGACCAAATTCTTGCTATTTCATATCTGAATAATTATGACCTCTTGACCATCAGTCCAAAATGCCACCATCAAATTACTCAGTTAGGACTAGAGTTACTTTGCCCTATCGCTGATGGAGCCCTTTGTCATTCATGCTAAAGAATGACGAATAAAAAAACATTACAAGTCCCACCTGGTGATTTTCCTTGTAAGTTTGAATTAATAACTCTTTCAGTTTCTTCTTTCTTTCTTTTGCCAATTTTTCATCTTCCTGAAGAATATGAACATGTTGAAACATGCCTTTTTCTGGATGCTTTGGAGAACTTTCTTCTTGCTTTTTCTTTTCTCTATTTATAACAATTTAAAAATACATACATAAACAATAGACTGAACAATGAGTAATTACAGACTATTGTGGAATGAATACTAAATTTTCCATCAGAAGACACAGATTTAGATCGGGCTTTAAAACTATATGCTAGGGCCCTGGCTGGTGTGGCTCAGTGGATTGAGTGCCAGCCTGAGAACCAAAGGGTCACAAGCTCCATTCCCAGTCAGGGCACACACCTGGGTTTGCCAGCCATGTCTCCAGTAGGGGGCGCTTGAGAGGCAACCACACATTGATGTTTCCCTTCCTCTTTCTCTCTCCCTTCCCCTCTCTAAAAATAAATAAATAAAATCTAAAAAAAAACCCCAAAACTACATGGTATGGTGATTTTTTTGAGCCTTAGTTTATTCCTTTTTAAAAATAAAATACGGATTAAATGAATAAAATTGTTATAATGTGCTCTGAAAAGTAGAAAATATCAGAAAACCAAAACTGAGAGATATTTTTGTTAGGCATTTTTATCGAGTTTAATATTAAGCAACACTTTGATCAAAATTTGAGAGTTAACAACTTCTAGGTATTCTCTAACATAGACATGAATTCTCTCTCTTCTCATTAGGGGGCACAAAAAGAGCCCTCAGGTAAGAAAAGAATGAGATTTTTTTTATTCAGCCTTTTACAAGATTTCTAGGGAGAAAGATAATAAAAGAATTAGATGTTATTGAATAAGGAAAGAACGGAATTTGTATTAATTCTGAAAGAGCGAAAAAAAGAAAAAATAGAACTTAATAAGGAAAAGGCCTTTTGGCAAGTAACAAGTCTGTTAGTGACTTCACTGCTCATTTTTCTGGTCATCCTCTTTCTCACTCACCTATCTATTCTTCCTCATCCAGGTCATCCTTCTCACACTCAGGGAAGCTCTCAGCCATTGTCTTCTAATTGGAGTATATTTAGATACATAGGTATGTAGATAAAGTATATATGCTACTAATGATGCAGACAACATAACACCTAGTGAGGAATCAGGATTCATGGGTCCTGGCCACAAACCAGCTGTGAAAACTCAGGCAAATCACCTGGTCTTTTTCAATTCCACTTTACATTTGTGGAAACTGAGATTGAGACAGAGCTGTCAGAATACTTTGTAGACATCCTCTCATTAATTCTCATATCTCAATATGAGAATTGAAATATGTATAATACAATGTTATATGTATCTTATTACTACTGATGTTAACCGTCACTTGGTTAAGGTAGCATGTCCAATACAAAGTTGTCATTTTTCCCTTTGTAATTAATGAATATTTTAGAGAAAGATACTTTAAACTATGCAATGAAGCAGATTTAGGATAGCTTACACATAAATTAAAGGACCCTACTAACAACACAGTTTTACTGATTTTTTCCAAACTTACCAATGCCATAACGACATTACATTAGATGGTTATAGGCATGGTGATAGTGGCCATTTAAAGAAATATAGTTCTAATACCACGGGTCTGATTTTTTAAAAAGTATCTGTTGTGAAAAGTGTTATCTGCTCATTGTAAAAAACTGGAGGGAGATAAAAGTCATCCATATTTCCACACAGACTAAGACACTGATAACATGCCAGTGCTGTCTCACTATAGAATCACTGTTTATTCATTTTGCCACTATTTATTAATGCCTGCTATCATAAATAGTATTATTTTAATTACCTTTGTGCACAAATCTTTGTCTGAATTTCTGATCATTTTCTTAGGGCAGTTCTCCTAGAATTAGAAATTCCCATGTCAAGTGATACTAACATTTTTATGGCTCTTGTGTTTATTGCCAAATTGATTTCTGGAACGTTTAATCAGTACATCCACCAGAAGAATAGCACAATATCTGTCTCACTGTGACCATGGATAAAATTCTAACTTTTAAAAGAAATGACTGGTGAGTGATCATTTGCTGAGTACCCACTGGAACAGAGCTCCCTGCTACCAACAAATGTTACTCGCTTCACAATTTTTTTCAGGTCAACCTAGATTTTTCAGGGCTTAAGAGCAATGGGAAAAGTGTGGTTGACCTTAGCAAGAACTCACTAAAACACTGGTGATTGCTTTCTAAGAGGAATGGCGTCTGGAGGAGGCCTGAGCTTGAAAGTGAAGCACAAGCCCACTGCAGAGCTGTTTTAAATTGGGTAGACTGAGAGCAATCAAGAACACAGAGGGAAAAGCTGTGTGGGCGGACGGGCATGGAAGTGGGTATCTAATAGGTCTTTCTGGCCTCTCTGTGTGAGTATTCAATCACTTCAGGCACACTGTTCCAAGGCCTTTGCAGTTCATGCATCAATGCTGTGTCTCTGAGTAAGCAAATATTATTTCCTTCATGAAGCTCATTTTCTTCATGAGGATACACAATAGTACTACATCCTGTGAGAACTATTTTGATTTTCCTCTTATGTCAGATATTCCTTTTCTTTATCAGTGGCAGCCTGGCGATGGGGACTTTCCCTGTGATTATCAGAAGACACTACACGGATGCCATTCACAATAGAATGAGGCATGATCAGTGAATGCGCATAAGGAAACATGTTAAACCTTCAAAATGTTCAGGTGACCTAAGAGATGCAAAGTAACCAATATAATACCTATTACAAGTACAAAATATATTGAAAATGATGATACTCCTCAATGCTAAGAAAACTGTGGTAAACTGGCCCACTGCCAGCAATGGTAATGTAAATAAGTCCAATCCATTTGGAAAGCAATTTGGCAATATTTCAAGAGTCATAAAAAGGCCTATACCATTTAACTCAGTAATTACAATCCTAAGAATATAATTCAAAAGAATAAAAAGAGTTCTTTGCTTAAGGATACTCAGTGTACTATTGGTGAAAAAGTCTGAAATAGCTGTAATGCTTACCAGTATAAGGAGGGGAGATTATTACATAAATTATGGTATAGGAACTCTATGGAGTAACGTACAGAACTCAGGACTCCAGTTAATGTGATAATTACAACAACCAGATAACAAATTAAGTATGTAAAGGACTTTTGCTTCAAATTTTTTTTCCCATTTTCCTCCTCTAAAACCTAGGTGCATCTTATAGTCCGAAAAATATGGTAATTTGTTAAGATGGTGGAATAGTGGGTGATTTCTCTGTTGTGTTTTGTAATTTTAATGCTTGTTCATTTTAAAAAACTTTAGAGTGCTTCCAAAATGACTGCTTAAACAAAAACAAACTCTGCACTGCTCATCACAGCTGACTTACATTTTCCAAGCTTCTTCCACAGTGCGCCTCCTCTCAATTATCTCTCTCCGCAGCTTTACCATCTCCCTCTGAATCTCCTCCTCCTCTTTCTTGGCCTCCAGAGCCTTCCTTCTCTTCTCTTCTTGAACCAGATACTGAGCCTCTAACAAGGCCGATTTTCTCAGGGTCTTTTCAATTCTCTGGCGCTCCAATTCTTTCTCCCGTCTTAAGCGATTTTCTTTTACCTTAAGGAGAATACAAGGGTACAATGCAGCTTTCAAGTAGAAAAGAGATTTGTAAAATCATAGAACACATTCTGAAGTTCGGAATGTACCCATTCTGCTCCAGAACCCCTATGTTTATCAGAAGAATGGAGTGAACTCATTGGTTTACTCGGTGAGGGCCAATACAACATTTTAAATGAAGTTAGGAAAGATGACTCTCAAACAGCTGGGGAATTATCTGCACCATGGAGAAGTTGAAAATCTAATGGGTCAGCTGCCAAGTTCTGGATTCTTATTTAGTAATGATTTCCCACCCAAAAGATTTTTCAAAATATACATTACTACTATTTATTTATGCCATGTCTGCATACTAATTACAATTTTTTTAAAAATAATATTTGGGGAGGCTACACTGTGAAGGACAGAACAGTGGTTTACAGATGGTCCCCAACTTATGATTGCCTGACTTACAGTTTTTGACTTTACAATGGTACAAAAACAGTATGTCTTCAGTAGAAACCACACTTCAAATTCTGAATTTTGATCTTTTTCTGGGCTAGTGGTACGCAGTATAACACTTTCTCGTAATGCTGGGCAGTGGCAGTGAGATTATTTGGTCCACCTGGAAGCTAATGTAAATGTCCTGAGCATGTTTAAGGTAGGCTGGGCAGTAAGTGCATTACTGTATTTTGTTGTGTATAATGTGCACTTTTTTGACAAATTTTTTTTTTTAAGATTTTTTATTTATTTATTTTCAGAGAGAGGAGAAGGGAGAGAGAAAGAGCAATGTATGGTTGCCTATCCCATGGCCCTCACTGGGGACCTGGCCCGCAACCCAGGCATGTGCCCCAGCTGGGAATCGAACCAGGACCCTCTGGTTCCCAGCCCGCGCTCAATCCACTGAGCTACACCAGCCGGGCTTGACAAAATTTTTGAGGGAAAAAATAAGGATGTGCATTATACATGGTAGTACTAATTCCACATCTACATAAATGTTTTTACTTCTTTTGTGTAACACTAGAAAGAAATAACAATATTCATATGCAAAATAATACCCTGGAATACGTTAATAGATTCTGTTTCTAAATATAAATAAATAAAAAATTGAATTAAAAAATTGAAATGAAATTTTTTTTTTTCTCTGAAAGTTTGGGCCAAAAATGTGGGTGCGCATTATACACAGGAGTACATTATACATGGCAAAAAATGGTAAATGCAGTTTTGACTCACTATATTTTCAGCTTACAGTGGATATATTGAGGTGTAACCCCATCATAAGTCAAGGAGCATCTGTATTGCCTTAAGGAACACCACAATCCTTTATTCATTTCTATCACTATTTAAATATATTAATGATTCTGGGTCAAATTTGAAAATCAAAACCATGAACTTCACAGGTATTTCTGAATGAGCACGGTATTTTTTAAAAATCTACTAATTCACAGGGGTGTCCAACCTGTAGCCTGGGACAGCATGCAGCCAAGGATGGCTGTGAATGCGGCCCAACACAAAACTGTAAATTCACTTAGAGCATAAGGAGGCTTTTTTGTGGTCACGTGTTGCAGTGTATTTAACACGTGGCCCAAGACAACTCTTCTTTTTCCAGTGTGGCGCAGAGATGCCAAAAGGTTGGACACCCCCGCTAGAGGCTTGACTAGTTATAAATTAAGGAGTGGTCCTTTCCCTCCTGCTTCACTTGACTTTACTCATATCTTGCCCTCCAGATATATGACTTCTAGGTAATGGCTATCTCTTATTGAAACGTCTTTCCTCCTTCTTGTCACAAATCCAAACCAGGATGTACTTCTACGCAGTTTTCTAACATCCCCAGGCCTCATTAGGCACACCTCATTGTTTAAAGCAATCAGAAGTTCAGTGTTATGAAAGACAGCACACATGTGTAGACATTATTCTGGTTTAGTCTTGGCTACAGACGTATGGCAAAGACATGGTCCTTCTGATTCCCTGAAGCTTCTCTGAAAAGTGTGGAGATGCATCTTTTTCCTATAACCTACTCTTCCCCTCAGAGAAAAGAAAGGTTCCACATGACTTTCTAATTCAAAACAGCTGAACTAGATTTAATTCAGATTTCTCCTCCCTTTCAAATTATAATCACAAAATGAGTAAATTTTTTTCAGTTGTCTAGAAAAGAATTATCATTATAACATTCACCAGAATATTCATGATATTAATATACCAATGTCTCAATTCAAAAACCAAATTCAAGCAAAACCCAATCTACATAATTATAACAGGAAGTACCACATGCAAACTAATAAAGTTCAGCCCACCACTCTATTGGTCAAACTCAATTATTCCTTTTTTTGAAGTTCTTAAATAGTTTCCTATCCTCAGTTTATGAGCGTTACTTTTTTTCTGAAGTTCTTTTATTCTTTCTAACCGAACCACAGATGGCACCCTTTTTCATAATAAATCCTCAGTCTTTATTTAAGCTTATTAAATGTGTTATACAAAGATTGCTTCCTGTTATCCATTTTAATTTTGTTTTTCCCTCCCACCTGCTTATGCCTTATCTCCATGGTAAGATGAGGATCCTTCTGCTGCTTCTTGACTTGCTTTCCATTCATTCCAAGATCTTCCAACATCCCAGAATCCACATCTTTATGGAGCAGATGGTCTATAAATTTTTGAACAGTGGTACTTTCCTCTTCTTCCTCCAAATAGCCACAGAAATCTGGGGGAAACAGAAAAATGACAAAAAAGAAAAAAAATTTAAATTAAAAAATGTTAATATAATTTCCATTTTTATATAAACAATCCCGGTACAATAAAAATATGATACTGTGAGTGTTCAGCACATAGTAACTGATAACACCAATTAGATGAGTATAGTCCTCAGCAATTAACTGCAACTAAGAGGGAAAAAACCCCTACTCATGAAGAACTGCTCTCACCCATATCACTAAAGACTTCCTCACAAATTTATTTAATCTAAACATTCTTGACAACTCTGTTACTTTTTCTTTTTTTAATCCTCACCTGAGGACATATTTTTATTGTTTTTAGAGGGGGGCGGGGTGGAGAAAGAGAAACATCGATTGGCTTCCTTTCCATATATGCCCCTACTGGGGACCAAACCCGAGACCTTTTGGTCTATGGGATGATGCTCCAACCAACCGAGCTACACTGGTCAGGGCTCTATTTTTTAAAAAATAACAATTGCAGTTATAATTAACAAATAAACTAAATATTTAAAGGTTTACAATAAGTTTTGACATATACATACACCAATAAACCATTACTACAATCAAGATCATGAACATGTCTGTCAGCCTCAAAAACGTCCTCATGCTTATTTGTAATCGCATCCTCCCACTCTTCCCCAAGTTCTCTGCCCTATCCCAGGCAAACACAGACCTGCTTTCTGTCACTTAGATTAGTTACATTTTCCAGAATTTTGTATCATTTAAATCATATGCTATGTACTTTTTGGAGGGGCAGGGGTCAGGCTTCTTTTACTCAGCATAATTATTTCGAGACTCATCCATGTTGTATCAATAGTTTATCTCTTTTTACTGCTGAGTAGTATTCCACTGTATATGTATACCACAACTTATTCAATCACTCATTTGTGGGAATAACATTTGGGTTATTTCCAGATTTGGGCTATTGCAAATAAAGTTGTTATGAACATTTATGTACAAGCTCTTGTATGAACATGTGCTTTCTCTTCTCTTGGGAAGAGAAACTTTTTAAGAAACTGCCAAACCGCTTTCCACAGTGGCTATATGATTTTGTATTCTCACTAGCAGTATAGGAATGTGTCAGTTCTTCCATATTCTTACCAGTACTTAGTAAGGTCTTTTCATTTAAACCAGTTTAATAGGTATGTAACTGGTAGTTTTAACTTGTATTATCCTAACAATTCACAATATTGAACATCTTCCTTGTTGATGTTCTGTTTAGTACACCATGTAATTACGTACATTATTAAAAATAGGATATTGCCCTGACCAGTGTGGCTCAGTGGGTTGGGCGTCATCCTATAAATCAAAAGGTTGCTAGTTTGATTCCTGGTCAGGGCACATGCCTGGGTTGTGGGCCAGGTCCTCAGTCAGGGTCATGCAAGAGGCAACCAATTGATGTTTCTCTCTCCCTTCTCCTCTCTCTAAAAATAAATTTTAAAAATCCTAAAAATAAAGTAAAATAAAATGGGGCACTGGAGTCTCTAGTTGTTATTGTTGAATTACCTATTTCTCCCTTCAATTTTGTCAGTTTCTTTTTTTTAATGGTCTTTTTTATTTTATTTTTAAGATTTTATTTATTTTACAGATTTATTTTGACAGAGAGGGAGAGAAACAGCAATGTATGGCTGCTCCTCACATGGCCCTCACCGGGGACCTGGCCTTCAACCCAGGCATGTGCCCTGACTGGGAATCGAACCAGAACCCTTTGGTTCCCAGCCCACGCTCAATCCACTGAGCTACACCAGCCAGGGCTAATTTTGTCAGTTTCTGTTTCACATATTTTGGGACTCTTTTGTTACGTATACATATGTTCATGCTTATGTTTTCTTGATGGATTGACCCTTTGATCATTACAAAATGCCCTTCTTTGTCTCCAGTACCATTTTTTAAAAATCTTAGTCTATTTTTTTCTGGTATTTATTTGCAAGCTGCTCTTGTTCTTTTTCTGGTGACTGTTTGCACAGTATATCTTTTTCCAGCCTTTTACTTTCAACCTTTTTATATCTTTGAAACTCAATTGTGTCTTCTGTACATAGTATATAGGTAGGTCATGTTTTTAAATTCAATCTGCCAATTTGTCTTTTTTTTTTTTTAAAGATTTTATTTATTTATTTTTAGCGAGAGGGGAAGGGAGGGAGAAACAGAGGGAGAGAAACATCAATGTGTGGTTGCCTCACACATGGCCCCTACTGGGGACCTGGCCCGCAACCCAGGCATGTGCCCTGACTGGGAATTGAACCGGGACCCTTTGGTTCCCAGCCCGTGCTCAATCCACTGAGCTACACTAGCCAGGGCCAATTTGTCTTTTGATTGGAGTATTTAATCCATTTACATTTAATGTAATTCCTGATAAGGCAGGAAATACATTTATCATCTTGGTATTTGTTTTCTATATGTCTTATGTAAATGCCCTTTGTTAAGTTAAAGAATTTCCCTTCTATCACTAGTTTGTTAAGAGTTTTTAATCAGGACAAAATACTTTTCCTATGTCTACTGAGATAATCATATGTTAATATTTTTGGTAACCATCCTTTTTATGGCTACATAATAATTTTGTTCAAGGTTTTACTAAAAAAACTAAATTAAATTAAACTAATCACCCCCATCCTGAAAACAAAAATCTGTAAGCATAGATGAGTGAGGTCTGGTATGATACTAGGTGGCAATAGCCAGCCTAAGTAAAGAGACATAACTAGCTCTATTAGCACCATATGAAAGGAAATAATAGTTTCACTACATTTCATATATGCTTCAGAATAAATATGAAGTACTAAAATGTCTCACTTTAATAATGACATTAATAAACTAGAAAACATTCAGCAGGTGGCAACCAGGATAAGATCTAGACACAGTAAGATAATAAAGAACTGTTGGGAGAACTGGGGTTAATTTAATCTAGAAGTGAAGTATATGAGGGATCAGATAATATTACAGCTTCCACAAAAAAACATAAAGACTGTTCTTGAGAGAGGGAATACATTATTATTTTCTGTGGCATTATAAGGTAAAAGTTACTGAGGACAACTTCTGGCTAAAATGGAGGCGAAGGTAGACACACATAGCCTCCTCGCACAACCAAAAGAAGGACAAAAACAAATTTAAAAACAAAAAGTAACCAGAACTGCGAGAAAGTCGAACTGCATGGGAAGTCCGACAATCAAGGACTTAAAGAAACATTCATCCAGACCGGTAGGAGGGATGGAGACAGGCAGCTGGGGTGGAGAGGACTCCCGGCAAGGCCGAGGCTGGAGGACTAGGGTGGGCGAGCGGGGAGAGGTGACAGCTAGTGGACAGGGCGGTCCTGCATTTGAGTGCGGATAAACTGGTAGAAACAACTGGGGAGCAAGACAGACCAAGCAACACAGAGTTTCAGCTCAGGGAAATAAAGCCTCAAACCTCTGACTGAAAAAAACCTGTGTGGGTCGAAGCCACAAGAAAAACTCCCAGCCTCACAGGAAAGTTCGTTGGAGAGGTCCACAGGGTCCTAATGAACACAAAACCACCCACCTTGGAATCAGCATCAGAAGGGCCCAATTTGCGTGTGGGTAGTGGAGGAAGTGACTAAAGGTTGGCCAAGAGCTGAGCAAGTGGCATAGTTCCATCTTGGACCCTTCTACTACATACAGTGCCAATGCAGTAACCTGAGTTGCCCCACCCTGGCAAATACCTAAGGCACTTCCCCTTACTACGTAACAGGCATGCTGAGACAAATAAATATAGCCCAAATGAAAGAACAGACCAAAACTCCAGAAAAAATACAACAAAGTGATAAAGAGATAGCCAACCTATCAGATGCACAGTTCAAAACACTGGTAATCAGGGTGATCATAGAAATGGTTGAGCATGATCACAAAATGGAGGGGAAAAGTGAAGGCTATGAAAAGTGAAATAAAAGAAAGTGTATAGGGAACCAACAGTGATGGGAAGGAAACCAGGACTCAAACCAATGGTTTGGAGCAGGAGGAAGAAATAAACATTCAACCAGAACAGAATAAAGAAACAAGAATTCAAAAAAATGAGGAGAGGCGTAGGAACCTCTGGGACAACTTTAAACCTTCCAACATGTGAATTATAGGGGTGCCAGAAGGAGAAAAGGAAAAGCAAAAAATTGAAAACTTCTTTGAAAATACAATGAAGGAGAACTTCCCCAGTCTGGCAAAGGAAATAGACTTCCAGGAAGTCCAGATAGCTCAGAGTCCCCAAGAAGTTGGACCCAAGGAAGCACACACCAAGGCACATCATAGTTACATTACCCAAGATTCAAGAGGAGAGAACCTTAAAAGCAGCAAGAGAAAAGGAGACAGTTGTGTACAAAGGAGTTCCTGCAAGACTATTGACTGGTTTCTCAAAAGAAACTTTGAAGGCAACAAGGGGCTGGAAAAAGTATCTGAAGTCATGAAAGGCAAGGACCTACATCCAAGATTACTCTATCCAGCAAAGCTATCATTTAGAATGGAAGGGCAGATAAAGTGCTTCCAACATAAGGTCAAGTTTAAGGAGTTCATCATCACCAAGCCCTTGTTATACGAAATGTTAATGGGACTTAGCTAAGAAAAAGAAGATTAAAAATATGAACAGTAAAATGACAAGAAACTCACAACTATCAACAACTGAACCTAAAAAAACAAAAACGAACTAAGCAAATATCTAGAACAGGAACAGATTCACAGAAATAGAGATCACATGGAGGGTTATCAGTGGGAAGGGGGAGGGGAGAGAGGGGAAAAGGTACAGAGAATAAGAAGCATAAATGGTAGGTAGAAAACAGACAGGGGGAGGTTAAGAATAGTACAGGAAATGTAGAAGCCAAAGAACTTATGCATATGACCCATGGACAACTAAAGGAGGGGAATGTGGGGGAGGGGACGTGGGGCAGAGGATAATCAAAGGGGGAAAATGGGAAACCTGTAATAGCATAATCAATAAAATATATTAAAAAATAACTTAAAAAAAGAAGCATAAATGGTAGGTACAAAATAGACAGGGGGAGGTTAAGAATAGTATGGGAAATGGAGAAGCCAAAGAACTTACGTGTATGACCCGTAGACATGAACTAAGGGGTGGGGGGATGCTGTTGGCAGGAGGGGTACAGGGCATGGAGAATAAAGGGGAGAAAAAAATGGGACAACTGTAATAGCATAATCAATAAAATATATTTAAAAAAGTAAAAAAGAAAGTTCCTGAGGATAAAATTCTAACTCTCCTAACTAAGAGAAAATTCAATGAAGAGTAGAGCCTCACAAGAGCAGAAGGGGCCCCTCCAAAGTGCAGACTCTCTACCCTGGGAGGTGTTCAAGCAGGGCTGTATCAGCCCACATTAGGTGTACTGTAGAAGGATCTCTGTAGAGCGGATGAAGAGAATAGATCAGACTAGGTGATCTTGAAGGATTCCTCTAACTTCAAGAGCTCATGACTTTGTGATTACTGAGCTGGTGATCTTGAAGAGTCCTAACAAAGGGAACACTGCCAGGTGAGTTCACCAAGGGTGTCTGAGTAATGCATGAGGAGCTGCCACGACTGTCACCCTGCCTACCACTATGCTCAGGGGAAAAAGTCTCAGACTCTGGCTATATTTGAGGAATCATCACAAGTTAGCTATTTAACTTGTCTGACACTACCTCTGTGTATAAGGAATAATTTTTTATAAAGATATATGAAGGATTTTGTAAATATGATATATGCGTGTTTAAACGCAGTGTCCAAAGTAAATAGTCATCAACAATATATAGGAAGAAGCACTCTTTTTTAAAAATGTATTTCATTGATTATGCTATTACAGTTGTCCCATTCCCCCCCTTTATTCCCCTCTGCCACGCACCCCCTCATTCCCTGCCCTTTAGTTTTTGTCCATGGGTCATACACATAAGTTCTTTGTCTTCTACATTTCCTATACTATTCTTAACCTCCCCCTGTCTGTTTTCTACCTACCGTTTATGCTACTTATTCTCTGCACCTTTTCACCCTCTCTTCCCCTACCACTCCCCTATTGATATCCCTCCATGCCTTATATAAATCCCTTTAACACTTCATATAATAAAGGCTGGGTGAAGATGAACTCCTTGAACTTGACCTTATCTGAGAAGCACTTTATCTGCCCTTGCATTCTAAATGATAGCTTTGCTGGATAGAGTATTCTTGAATGTAGGTCCTTGCCTTTCATGACTTGGAATACTTCTCTCCAGCCCCTTCTTGCCTGCAAGGTCTCTTTTGAGAAATCATCTGACAGTCTTATGGGAATTCCTTTGTAGGTAACTGTCTCCTTTTCTCTTGCTGCTTCTAAGATTCTCTCCTTATTTTTAATCTTGGGTAATATAATTATGATGTGTCTTGGTGTATTCCTCTTTGGGTCCAACTTTTTTGGGACTCTCTGAGCTTAGTGGACTTCCTGAAAGTCTGTTTCCTTCACCAGCTTGGGGAAGTTCTCCTTCATTATTTGTTCAAATAAGTTTTCAATCCCTTGGTCTTCCTCTTCTCCTTCTGGCACCCCTATGACTTGGATGTTGGGACGTTTAAAGATGTCCTGGAGGTTCCTAAGCCTCTCCTCAGTTTTTTGAATTCTTGTTTCTTCATTCTTTTCTATTTGGATGTTTTTTTCTTTCTTCTGGTCCACTCCGTTGATTTGAGTCCCAGTTTCCTTCTTATCCCTATTGGTTCCCTGCAGATTTCCTCATTTCCTTTATATTATCCTTCATTTGTTCAAGTAACTGTGACAATTTTTCTTCGAATTCTGTAAGCATCCTGATTACCAGTGCTTTGAACTGTGCATCTGATAGGTTGGCTATCTCTTCGTCACTTAGTTGTATTTTTTTCTGGATCTTTGATGTGTTCTTTCATTTGGGCCATTTTTTTTCTCAGTGCACCTGTTACTTTAAGGGGCGGAGCCTTAGGTGTTCACCAGGGCGGGCAACCCACGTCATTGTGTTGTGACGCTGTCTGTGGGGGCGGGGCCTGAGAGAACAATGGTGCTTGCTCTGTTCTCCGCACCTTCCCAGCCACCCACAAGCAAGTTGGGCCCCTCTTTGCTGGCTCCAGGGTGAGTGGACGGGTCCGCACAGTTCCAAGTCCCCGTGGGTCTCCCCAACGAACTCTCCTGGGAGGCCCGGAGTTCCTTCCACTGCCGCCTCAACCCCCACAGGTGTACTCAATTGGTGGTTCGAGGCTTTATTTCCCTGAGTTGGTGGGCCACGCGGCCTGTTCTGCTCCCCAGCTTTTCCTCCCGGTTTGTCTGCATGAGAATGAGGGATCTGCGCTCAGTCCACCAGTCTCAGCCCCGGTTTCGCCGAGTGCGCCTGCCGCGTTTTGGCCAGGCGCGCCCGCCACGGGCCTCTCCGGGCAGCTGGAGCATTGCCGGTACCGCTCCACAAACCGCGTCTTGCTGAGTGCTCTCCACTCGGCTCCGTCCCGCTTACCGGTCTGGATGAACGTGTCTTCTTTAACTCCTTGGTTGTCGGACTTCCACTCAGTTCAGTTTTCTGTCAGATCTGGCTGTTTTTGTTTTTTAAATTTGTTGTTTTTCCTCTTTTGGTTGTGTGAAGAGGCACAGTGTGACTGCCTATGCCTCCATCTTGGCCAGAAGTCGGAAGAAGCACTCTTAAACAGCATTATTTACTATTATAATCATAAGAATTATAAATCATAGAATATTTTAAAGAACATCATAAATTTAATGAGGATATAGATAATTTAAATTGAATAAAGAAAAATTAAAGCCAATTATAAACATAAGCAAAACACTGAAAAGCTAAATAACATATTTATTATTCAAAACATTTGAAAATACATCCTTGCCCTGACCAGTGTGGCTAGTTGGTTGGGTGTTGTCCTAGAAAGTGAAAGGTTGCCAATTCGATTCCAGGTCAAGGCACATGCCTGGATTGGGGGTTCAGTCCCCGGTTGGGGCGCATATAACAGTCATCCAATAGATGTTTCTCACGTTGATGTTTCTCTTCCTCTTGTCCCCCCTCCCTTCCCCTCTCTCTAAAAATAAATAAATGAAATCTTAAAGAAAAAGACATCTTAGACACATTTATTGGATGTTAAAGCTTAGAACAATGAGATCACTTCTTACCATCAAACTTGTCATGTTTTAAATGACCACTGGCTTCTAACACAGGAGGGATACTTGAGACAGTGTCTTCAGCTTCCCCATCACTTGCTAGTTCTTCCTTAAGTTTGGTGTCTAACCAGTCATTGACCAGCTCTTGAGCTACCAATAAAACAAAAACATTTTTTTTAATATTTCATTACTTCAGAGACCTTTCTTCATTCACTTTTCATTCATTCAATAAATATTAATCGAGCACTGATCATTTGTCTAGATGCACTGTTCTTGATGCTAGAAATACAGCAGTGAACAAAACAGGAAAAATAAAACCTACACCACGAAGCTTACATTCTAATTGGGGAAGAAAGACCATAAACAAGTAAGTCAAAAGAGCAAAGCCCTGGCTGGTGGCTCAGTGGATTGAGTGCTGGCCTGCAAACCAAAGTGTTGCTGGTTCGATTCCCAGTCAGGACACATGCCTGGGTTGTGGGTCAGGTTCCCAGTAGTGGGTACATGAGAGGCAACCATACACTTGGCTCTAGAGAGGGACATTTCTCTCCCTGTATTTCTCCCTCCCTTATCCTCTCTCTAAAAATAAATTTAAAAAGTCAGAGCAGGAGAAAAAGAAATGGTATATAAGAAATGGAAGATAGGTGTTGGTAGTTTTAAATTGGGTGGTAAAAGAAGGCCTCACAGAGAAGATATTTGAGCAAAGAAGGGAAGGAAGTGAGGGTGTGAGTCATATGGGTATGTAAGGAACATTATTCCATGCCTAAGGCAGGTGAGTGTCCAGTGTGTTGGAGAAATAGTAAGGAGGCAGTGTGGCTGGAGAGCAGTGAGTGAAGGGCATTGGGAGAAAGGGTAGAAGATGAGGGGGCAGTGGAAATATGGGGATCAGGACAGCAGTGGCTCTAGATTAGGGTAAAATTGTGCTCCAAGGCACATTTGGCAATGTCTGAAGCCATTTTTGGTTGCCACAACTGGAGGAAGTGATATTGGCATTTAGCAGGTAGAGACTAGGGATGCTGCTAAACATCCTACAATGCATTTGGCAGCACCAACGAAAATTATCTGGCCCAAAATGTCAACAGTGCTGAGGTTGAAAACCCTTACTTTAGAGTCTTGACACCATCCTAGGTACTTTGGCTTTTACTCTGAATGAAATGGGAAGCCCCAGGAGGGTTGTGAGCAAGGAGGTCACTCTGCCTACTATGTTAAAATACACTGTAGGGGATACACATGGAGGCAGGGCATACCAACTGGAAGACAAATGCAATGATCTAGGAGAGGGATGATAATGGCCTGGACCTTGAGTGGCAGTATTAAAAATGCTAATATTCTAAAAAATGATGTTTTGAGGTAAAGTTGACATGATTGCTGATGGACTGGATATGGGATGTGAGAGAAATAAATGTACAGGTTTTTGGCCTAAGCATTTGCAAGAATGGAGATACCACTTACTGAGCCAGCGAAGGCCAAGGGAACAGCAGGTGCGGGGAAGGTCAGGAGTTCAGTTTTAGACTTACAAGGTTTGAGATGCTTATGAGATATCCAAATAGGGATGTCAAATGGGTATTTCAGGGGAGAGGTGAAGAAATCCAAGCTGAAGAAAATAATGTGGGTGTTGTTAGTATACAGATGGCACCTAAAGCTGTAAAAGTGGATGGGGCTGCCAGAGGAGGGTGGATAGAGACTGCTTCAAGGACTAACCCTGCGGAACTCCAGGGTTTAGGTTGCAGAGACAAGGCAGAACCAGGAAAGCAAACTAGGAGGGAGTGGTCATTGAGATAGGAGGAAAAAAACTGAGTGTGATATCCTGCAAGCCAACTCCATTTGGATTTCTTTCCTGGTGATATCAAGAAAAATCTTA
>PVJI01005047.1:5405-101189 GCA_004026765.1 Micronycteris hirsuta | reverse complement strand
GGCCACCATGAATAACACTGCGATGAACATAGGAGAGCATATGTCTTTGAGAATACATGTTATTGAGTTTTTCAGGCACATACCAAGGAAAGGAATTGCTGGGTTCTATGGTAACCCGATTCTCCATTTTTTGAGGAACAGCCAGACCACTTTCCACAGTGGCTGTCCCAGTGTGCATTCCCACCAACGCTGCTCCACTTTAGAATCACAGAGAATTTTGGAAAAAGTACTGATCCCAGACCAAGAACATCAGAATCTCTGGGGGTGAAGCCCAAGCAAAGGTATTTAATAAAGTTCCCCAGAACACTGTTCTTGCAGCCAGGACTGAGAAGAACCAGATTCAGGTGCACAACAGGACTCTGTCTTTAAAACCATTTCCTTGCTTTGTCTCCCGCCACCTTCCTCACAGATCAAGTCACCCTGACGTGGTTTCAAAGCATCCTGTACCCTAGTTTTTACCAGCATCTAACTATTTATGTACGTGTTTGTGTGACTTTCCCATTAACGTCTGCCTCCCCTGTTATGTTAGCCTGTCGCCGGGTGAGGACAGGTAAAGCTGATGGTTTAACGTGCCGTCCCGAGCTCCCAGCACAGGCCCAGCACCGAGGAGGTGCTCAAAAAATATCTTTTGAATAAATAAACCAGTACCAAATATTCACAGAGTGGATAATGGTGAGTGTCACATTTAGGAAGTAAGTTTTGTCCCATCTTGCTCTCCTGAGCTGGGCCATGCTGACCTGAAGGGAGAAATGCAGCCGAAAGGAGCCACAGCCTGGCATAAGGCTGAAGCAAAAATGGATGGATACCCATTTGGGAGAGGCCTGCTAGGAAGCCAGGAAAAGTCTAAAGCTTCAGATCCTGGAGACAAGGGTGAAAACAATAGAAGTCTGGGGTTTGCAGGACAGACACGAGAAGCCAGTCCAGAGGGAGGCGTGAAGAGCTCCCATTCCTGGGACCGAGAGCCTTCCACCGCTACCCAAGGCCAAGGTCTTGAGCAGGGAGGATGTTAAGAGCACCTGTGCTGTCCAGACAATTTCCAAAAAAGGCCTTTTGTACCCTGAGATTCTGTGACACATATTTAAACAGCAACTGTCCCCCCAGCTGGGTGGCTCAATTGGTTAGAGTATTGCCCCCATGCACCAAAAGGATGCGGGTTCAGTGCCCGGTCAGCGCAGGAGGCAACCAATCTATGTTTCTCCCTCACATCAATGTTTCTCTCTCTTTCTCCCTTCCTCTCTCTCTAATATATATATATATATCCTTGGGTGAGGGTTAAATAAATAAATAGCAACTGTCAATTCAAAAAATTGGAAAGACTGAGGAAGTGAAAGCTTTCATTTCATGAATAAAACCCCAAATCAGTGAACTGATGTTAGGTGTGTAAATTTTATGCTTCAAGAATGTGCACAACGGAGGGGAAGTATGTTTTGAGATAAATGATAAATATAATGCCTTATTTAAAGGGCATGTTAAGTCTGTAACAACTTCCAAAAATATAGAAGGAAGAATTAATGTGTTAGATAACTCTCATTTCTAAAATAGCTCAAATATGTGATTGATTTAGTATACAGTCAACAGTTCAAATTTCTAAGGTTGCTTCTAAACACATTGACATATCATTGCAGATATTGCCTATCTAGACACAAAGACAAAAGTCGTTAAAGAATAAATACCAAGGGCACGTGAAGAATATACCGCAGCTTGTAGACTAAGGGACAATTTGTTTTTAGCTTCCTATAGTCATTCTTTTTCATTTTAGACATTTGTCTGAGTGAGTCATTTAGTAAAAAACCTCATAAATAAAAGAAAATATTAGCAAAGATGTTTGAAATAAAGCTTTTAGAATTGCTTGAAAAGGGACAAAAGTATAGAAACTCATTTTTGCATAACAGCTAGAAATGAGAATTCTAGGTAAATTTTATTCTTTCTCTCTTTCTTTCTTTCTTGCTAATAGTGTATCTTTTATTGTATTTTCTTCCATGACCATTTATCGCCCTCACTCCCTCCTCTGCTTCCGCCCAGCCCTGCAATCACCACACTGTTGTCCGAATCCATGAGTCTTCTTTCTTCTTGGCTTGATCCCTCCACCTCCCAACCCCCCTCTAGGTAAATTTAAAAGATAATAAATACTATCACCTTCTGAGACCTTGCTTGTATAGACTGTATTTTATTTTTAGTTCTCACACAAGGATATGTTTATTGATTTTAGAGAGAGAAAAGGGAGGGGGAGAGAGAGAGAGATGTGAGAGAAACACCAATAGGTTGTCTCCCTTGTGTGCACTAAGTAGAGCTGGAATCTGCAACCTAGGTCTGTGCCCTGACCAGGAATTGAACCCACAACCATTTAGGTGTATGAGATGATGTTCCAACCAACTAAGCCACCTGGAAAGGGCAGACTATTTTTAATGTCATGAAATTAAAGTAGAAACAGGATTTTACCATATCTAACTGGCTCAGGAGAAATCAATTCTAAAAAGGTTTCCTCATAAGGTATGAATTCTATTTTCAGAAAATGATTTAAAATCAAGGCTTTGGGTCAATAAAGCAAACTGAAAAGGATACCGGGCACAATTCCTCTAATCAATGGAAACAAAACTGTTCGAAAAGTGTGTAGGCGATGCTTCCAATCCTTTAAAATATCTTTAGTAGTATACAGTGCACATATTTCCCCTAATACCACAGATTTCTTTTTTTTTAATATTTTATTTATTTTGTATTTTTAGAGAGGGGAAGGGAGGGAGAAAGAGAGAGAGAGAAACATCAATGTGTGGTTGCCTCTCACGTGGCCCCCACTGGGGACCTGGCCTGCAACCCAGGCATGTGCCCTGACTGGGAATCGAACCTGCGACCCCTTGGTTTGCAGCCCACGCTCAATTCACTGAGCTACGCCAGCCAGGGCCCACAGATTTCTTCTTTCACAAAAAGCTTTCATACTGATGAAAGTGACAAAATAGAGCATCTTTCTCCTGCTAGTGCCCCGTCTGTGTGGGAATGTGACTGACGTCGTTTACCAGCTCTCGGGGTATCATCTGACCTGCAGCTGCATGGCCTGTCTCTGACACTTCTTTCTGAGCCTGCTTCTTTGCTCCTGTCCAAAGCCTTTCCCAAGACAGGAACAACCATATTCCAGCTTGTATGCTGTCTGCCCTGCCACTTTTCTGCCACAGGCATCTCCACAGTGTGATTAAGCTTTCGTCTGGACTCCTGAGCAGCTCTGTCAGTATTCTGGCCATGACAGAGCCCACAGGGACCAGCAGAAGACAATCACCCACAGCAAAGCCTGAAATACAGATGTTCTGCACAGACCTCTAGGTAACAGCCACCAGAATGTGGTCCCTAAGATGGACATGCTTGAAGAATAAATGAGTAACCCAAGTGCTGCTACTGCTGAGAGTGAGACAGGCAGAAGCAAGGTAGGAGGAGTCCCAGGCCAACACTTTAGTATTGACAATTATTTGTCTGCCACTGATTGTTCTTACACTAAAGAAAAGTAGCTTTGGGGTGTGAAAAAGGATGCTTGAACTTAGAACTTGTTTGAGTGTTGGGTCTTCCATTGGCCACCTATGTGATCTTGAACAAAGTGTAATTTATTCCTCTTCTGAACCCTGAGAAAGAAGACACCTATGAAAAAGAGCTCCTGGTGGCTAACTGGGCTCAAATTTTAAAAACAGCCTAGCAGCCATTTCTATGCAAGGACCTCCCATGCAAACTGCACTTCAGGGACAATCCTGCACTGAACTGCCTGCCTGTACTGTGTACCTGACATCTGAGCCAGCCCTTCTAAGGGAGTTCCTGGAATCCTGTTTCAGCCAATAGAACTGAGGCTTTCCCCATCCAATTGGAGCTGCATAGCTGTACCCCACCCATCAGCTTTTTTCACCAACCAATCAGAGTGGCTTCATTCTGACCAATCAGAACCAAACTGCGAGGATCTGGAGTCCTCATTTGCATGTGGACAAACCAATCTGAAACAAAGGGCAAGGATGTCTGTCTGTATAAGTTAGCTCCCCTCCTCCTCTGAGAGCCCACTTTTTCTTTTCACCAAAGACTAGACTGCATTTCCTGGCCTGAAGATGTCTCGTTGGAACAGACCAGCACAGAGCAGACCAGAGCAGAGTGGAGCAGACCAGTGCAGGGCAGAGCAGACTGGTGCAGAGCACCAGCGAGCAGCAGAGCCGAACTGTCTAGCCAGAGAGGGGCCAGGTCCCAGGGCTTCCTGACAGCAGTGCTTTTTTCACAGCTGAGCTGTTTACACTGAAAAAAGTTTCCTTCTTTACTGCACCCGAGATTGGGGATTATTGTTTGTGTTGAACTGACGCCAATGACCTTTAGTTGACAATCTTAAAGTTCAGGGTTGCTGCGAGGCTTAAATGAGGCCCCTCCAGCTGAGGCAACAGGTGTTTCCTCCCTTCCAGATGCCATCTCAGTGGCTTCATGGCAGGCTGCTCTAACTCCATCCTTCTTCAATTCTGGTAACTAGTCTCTTGCCTGGTTCATGAGCCCCAGGAACCTCCACTTCTCACTCCTCTCCTGCTTTCATTCTCATTGAATTAAGTATTCATGAAATAATTCAACATATATTTAAGGTTCCTATTATGTTCCAGGCACTGAGCAAAATGTGTACATTCCCTACACTTATGGAATTTACAAGTCAAATTAGAGAAACCAACATTAACCAAATAATGATAATCATGAATAAATAACAGGCTGAGGAAAGTGCTATGCTAAAGGAGCTACAAGATGCTACCGGTGGGAAGACCAGGGTGACCAGGATTTCAAGAAAGGCTTTCCCAAGGAATTGACTGATCAGGAGAGAGCTGAAGGATGAGAAGGAATTAGCCAGAGGAAGGGGAGGCTGGGAGGAGGTGGCAGAGCCTGGAAAGAATAGAAGCGGGGAGACTAGTCTGGAGATTCTTGCCATGACCTGAGCAAGAGCTGATAATAGCCTGGACTGCGGTGTGACAATGCACAACACAGTGCTGAATGTTGGGGTGACAGAGCTGAACAGGAGAGTCTGAGACTTGACCTTCGTGGCATTTATAGGGAAGACATTAAGCTAGTATTCACAGCTGGGGTGAGTACAATGGGGAGGGGGATACAGAGTTCTATGAAAGTACCAAGTAGAGGTTCTAGAATACCTCGTGGCCTGGAAGCTGGCCTTCAGACAGCTCTTTTAAGAATAAGCCCAGCTCCTTGAATCCCAAGTTGGTGGCTTATGGACAAATCAGCTAGATGCTGACTTCTTGCCTAGATTTCTGACTCTTTTGTGTATTTTACCTCTTTGAAAAAGTGGGTACCCGCTAAGCATCACACTTGTTCCAATCCTGGAAAATAGAAAAGTTATACATTCTCATCTTGACAGATTAATGGCCAGTTTTGCTGAAGTATTTTTAGCATATGAGGCTGTTAAAATAGCTTGGTTAATGTACATAAAGTCAGAGAAGAGATATTACTTTTGAAAAGCACTCATACAAAGTATTTATTGATCTTCATTTCTGAAATAGGTGAGTTTCTGAAAAGCCTGAAACCATTACGGCTTTCATTTCAGATTCCAGAGTGTGAAAGGAAAAGGGGGTCCTGACAGAAATTCAGAACTCGCAAAGATGAACTATGATAAAAAATGAAAACAGAATTTTAAAATAAGTGGTTGATTATGACTTTTCCACATTTAAAATTCCACACTATAGCGTACATAATAAAAACAGTTGCACATGTTTATAGCATATTGCTAAATGATAATTTGCATTGATGGTGTCCTCACATTAACCAATTCAAGAACACTTAATGAGAAGCTTCAAGAGAAAATTAAGAGCCTGGCTCAGTTAGAATAATGATTAATTCACAACTGCAATTAACTCCGTGGATGATCCCAACTGAGACGCTATCTGGGTGTGCAGCAGTGATGCAATCAGACTGTTTACATCTGGGTTGAACTGCATCAGTGATGTGGGGCGTGCAGCATCGACTCCATCTCTTTTTTTAAAAAATTGTATTGTTGTTCAAGTACAGTTGTCTCCATTTTCCCCCGCCACTCTCCCCCACCCCAGCCCAGCCATCCCCACCTCCCACCTCCATCCCTATTTTTAAAGAAAGAGAAGACTTAGGTCTTCAAGAACTAAGTTTTATTCAATGACTTGCCTTTATAATATAACTGAAAAGAAATTGTTATACAGAATAAGATCCCTTTCTCCACCCTCAAACATACACATGACTATCCCGTTTCTGATTTCTTCAAACAACTAACAAAAGGCATGTGTGGATTATAAACCATAGCTTCTGCATCTCCGTCTGATCTTCTTGTAGAGCAGTTCTTGTAAATAACTTGGATGTCTGAATTAAAATTTGGTTTTTAATTTGCGCTCGAGGCCATAGATGTGTAGGTGTTACATAAACAACTGGTGCATGACCAATATTTTCCATATTAGGCAAGAATAAAGGACTGTCCTCTGGACTGTGATCACAGCAGCCGTTCACAGAGCCTGCCTCTGCAGTTTGCCGCTGGGAGTCAGTAAGGAGAGCAGCTCTCAGTCTGAGTGCCTTCTCTGCTGCCAGTTACATTGCCGGCCACACACTGGATCAGGAGTTGTCCTTAAGACAAACCGCAAAGTGGCTGACTGAGTCATTTAGACATACAGAGCAACCTAAGTCAGACCACCACCAGGTAAGGTAATCAATTGCCCAGTATCTGGAGGCTACAATAGCAAAACCCAGCAAATGATAAAGTTGTAGCTGACTTGAGGGACTGGCACTAGGAGTAGCTTCCTGGTCTGGGAGGGATAGTGTGAGATGGCAGAATAAAGGGTTATTATGGAGTCAGACCAAAGTGGGTTAGAATTTTTACTGAGCCTCCTATTAGCTGGATGGCCTTGGACTGTTTTTTCATGTCTTTGAGCTTGAATTTTCTTATCCGTAAAATGGAGAGATAATGAAACCTACTTTTTAGATTGTTGCAATGATTCAAGATAATATATATAAAATCCTACCACAGAGCCTCACACGTACATTAGGCACTCAGGAAGAGGTAACTAGTTTCTGAGATTCCCCTTCCATCTGTTCTCCCATTGCTGTCAGCCGACACCTCCCTCGAATCCTACGTTTACTGTGCCTTGTTCTATTGGCTGTCCTACCTGTCTAAACATATCTGCCTGGTCCATTCACTGCCATGCAAATGATTCTTGCTTATCCTTGCCTGGCTTTCTTCCCTGGCCCAGAAAGTCGTCCTCTTTTGCTTCTGTGCATCCAAATCTTTTCCATGTTTTTGTTTGTTTGCTTTGTTTTATTTTTTAAATCCAGCCCAAGTTCTACTTCCTCCTTCAGGGGAAGTCTTACTCATTGAACTCCCTCTCTGGCCTGTACTTCACTCTAAATCATACCAGAATTTCTTATGTGCTGATCTTCTCTCCAACAGATGGTAAGGTCCCTGGTACAAGGACGGTATTTTATATATTTATACATAACAAATATATAAATTATATATAAATATATAATTATATACAATACCATGCTATATATTATATAAAATATATAATATATTTATATTATATATAATGTATAAATAATATATTTATATTTACATAATATATATCATGGTACTCAGTGTAGCTTTTGACATTTTTTTCACATTTTGTTTATGGACTCATTCATACAGCATTATCACCTTCGATTGCATTTTTCTTGATGGGTTAGTACCTGTAGTATTCACGTTTTCCTTGAAGCCAGAACACAGCTGTGAACAAAACAGAAGTTGAGTGGGCTGCAAGGGGAGCAGGAAGGCACCTGGGAATGACTGTACTGGAGTCCTATCTGTGGGGTATGGGCTCCTAGCCCAGTAGCTGGAGAGAGTAGACAGTGGCTACAGGTCAGCCATGAGTGTCCAGCTTTCCCTTGTCACACACCCCATCTATGCATATGGCAGTGAGAAGCAGCAGCAGAAGTACCTGCCCTGTTGGCCAAAGGGGAACTCCTGGTGGCTTCCGGCTCACAGAGCCTCACCATGGGCATGACCCTGGCAGCATGGAGACCAGAGCCCGCCACACCCCATCCAGTGAGAGCTACACCCTCAATGGGGCCAAGACGTGGATGACCACCTTGTAGCCAACCTGTAGCCGCCCTGTCTGTAGTGTGGGCTCAAGGCAAAGACAACTGCATTCGGGACTTCCTGCTGGAGAAAGGGATGCGGGGCCTCTCAGTCCCCAAGATTGCGGGCACGTTCTCCCTGTGGGCCTCAGCCATGGGTGTGATTGTCATGGATGGTGCGGAGGGACCGGAGAAGAATGTGCTGCTTCGTCCCTTTGGCTGCCTAAACAACGCCTGGTATGGCATCGTCTGGGACGTGCTTGGAGCGGCTGAGTCCGTTTTCACACAGCCCGGCAGTACACCCCAGGCAGGATACAGCTGGGTGTCTCGCTGCCTCCTTTCAGGAACTGGCTGATTCAGGAGAAGCCAGAGGACATGCTCACTGAGATGACGCTGGGCCTTCAGGCCTGCCTGCAGTTAGCCGCTTGAAAGATCAAGACAAGGCCGCCCAGAAATGGTCTCCCTGCTGGAAGGGAGTAACTGTGGGAGGGGCCTGGACACCACCCACCGTGCCCAAGACATGCTGGGAGGCAGAGGATCTCTGACTAGTACCGTGATCTGACGTGCCAGGAACCTGGAGGATGTGAACACCTACCAAGGTACTCATGGCATTCACACTCCGATTCTCCCAAGGGCAGCCACAGGGACCCAGGCATCCAAGAGAACGCACTTCACCTGGGAGTCGGGATGGTCCTGAATCCCTTCCCGGGGAGCTGACCCAGGGAGAGGGCAGATGGAGCCAATTTTTATGGTGGGAGGTGAAAGACACTGATTTTTAAATTTCAAATTTTCCCTTTGGAAGTCACTCAAATATGCTCCTTAAAAAGAAGATGAGACTCTCTGTACCAAGTTTCTCAATCTACTGTTTTAAAAAAATTTTATTGTATTTTTTCCCATTGTCATTTAATCCCTTTATAGCCCCTCCCCCAAGCAAACACCACACTGTTGTCCATGTCCATGAGTCCTTTTTCCTTTTTGCTCAATCCCTTTACCCCCTACCTCCCCCACTAACTGTCATCTGCTCTCCATCCAGGAGTCTGTCCCCGTTTTCCTTGTTAGTTCAGTTTGTTCATTAGATTCCACATATGAGTGAAATCATACGGTATTTGTCTTTCTCTGACTGGCTTATTTCACTTAGCTTAATGTTCTCCAGGTCTATCAATGCTGTTGCAAAGGGTAAAATTTTCTTCTTTTTTAGGACTGAGTAGAATTCCATTGTGTTTTATCCACTCCCATTATTGTTTTACCCACTCATCTCTCAATCTACTTTTAACCATTGATGAGAATGGACTCTGCTTACCTTGGAACAGTAGCTTCTCTTGACAGGGAGCAGGGAGAGGAAAGAGAGTGACACAGGAGCAACCTCTGTGACACACAAGCTGGTGTCTCACCCAGCGACTCCTCTCTCCCCTCAAGTTCCCTGTGTGCCCTCTGACCTCCTGTCTGGGTGATAAGTGCCTCATGCTGGACATTGGGGCAGAATGAGGGGGAGAAAAAGAGTAATAAAGAGTCTGCATGTCTATAAAACGGAAGTTGAATCAGTTTTTAAATCTTTGATTTCTATTATAGAATCACAGAAACACCATTTGAGAGCTGTACGTGCCCTAAAAAGTCATCCAAACCTGACCCTCTTATTGTACAGTTGAGAAAACAGAGACTCGTAGAGATGAAATGACTCATCTACCATGCTCAGTCATGTGGGATCCGGAAGGGAAATTTGGGTTTCTGAACTCCAGGGAGTGACACAGAATGGGGTGGTACCAGGAAAGTCTAGCACCAAGATGTACACACAGTTATGTGGGTACCTGTGATGGTGAATTGTATGTGACAACGTGGCAGGGCCAGGGTGGTGCCTTGACATTTGGTTAAATATTATTCTGGGTATGTACATGAGGGTGTTTCTAAATAAGATTAATATTTGAATTGTTAGAATGAGTAACACAAATTACTCTCTCCAATGTGGGTGGTCCTTAACCAATCTTTGAAGGCCTGAATAGAACAAAAGGTGAAGTAGGAAGAATTTGTTCTCTGCCTGGGAGACTGGTCTCCTGGCTTCAGGCTCAGACTTGGAATGAAACACCACCAGCTCCCCTGGTTCTCAGGCCTTTGGATTCTGACTAGAATTATATCACCAGCTGTCCTGGGTCTTCAGCTTGCAGGCTGCAGAACTTGGGATCTTTCAGCCTTAATAAGTGCCTGGGCCTATTCGTTATAATAAATCTCTCTATATCAAATCTCCTCTTGGTTCTGATTTTCCTCTGGAGAACCCAGTACTCAATAATAAGTGTGATGTATTGAAATTTTTCACAGTTCAGTAGTAAGGAGACAACCAGACTTGTGAACACCAGCACCCTGGAATTGAGTCCTGATTATGACTTGTCTGTTTTCCACAGAGCCACTTAAGCTGAGTCTCAGTCTTTCACTTGTAAAACAGAAAAAGGAAATGGGACTAGACTTACACGCCTTGCCCCTCACCAGCTTGGTGTCAGAGTCCAAGGAGATAATGAATGTAAAGCTTTTTTACACATAAAAAATATTAAGATGTTGTCAGCTTTTCTGAATGGCATGTAAAATGTCACGGGAAGGCTTTTGGTTTCACAGGCTAGCATCTATCAGAGAGGACTTAGAAAACTGGTAGATGGTTGCTTGATTGAGGAAGGAGTTTGTAAAATAAAGTAGTTGCTCCTAATTAAGCAGTTTCTTTTCCTAATAAAAGTCAGATTTGTGAGGCTAAAAAGTATTCTGCTTACTATTTTCCTGCAGCAGGAGCACCTTGAAGCCACCTAAGAACTAAAATAAATGAATGGAAGGAAAGAAGAAAGGTAGGTAAGAAGTAGGGAGGGAGGGAAGAATGGAAAGAAGAAAAAGAGAGAAGGAAATTTGGTGTAAGAATTCAGAGCTTCTTGCCTACAGTAGACTTTTCCTGTCCTTGGGAGAAAAATACCTACAAATGTTTGGGACATTTGCCTCACTGCCCAGGAAAGCTCTTAGAGAGGGCTGATAGTAAGTATCCTGTAAGGTTTTTCTTAATTTAAAGGGTAAGATATTTCGATAGCTGTTATTTTCAATCTAGTTTATGGCATTCTAAAGCTTCTCTAAATTTTCTGAACCAAGTTAACTTTCATTTACTTTATAATTTAAAAATAACTAGAGCCCACAGAATACTTTTAGCAAAAGGGTATGGTTGGTCTCAAAGTGAAACAACCTATTCGTTTGATTCCAAGAATACTGAGGATTATAGCTCTGCACTGACGGAATTAAGGTGTGCAATATGGTCAATACAATTAGGAGCACTGGGCAAGGAAGCCCACCAGAGATTTTGGATTTCTTGCTTCTAAATCCCAGGGCCCCCATGATTGAGGTTCCAATATCAATTGATGACTATCTTGAATGCCAGTTGTATATATACAAAGATGTTCCAGGCACTGGTGATTGCCTGTCTATTGATTGCCTGTCTCAAGTCCTAGATACCCAGGATCCTGGATCAGTATAAACAATTGGCTAATGGTATCGCCATACTTCTTTCTCCCCTCACCCCTACCACCTCCCTCCTCCACGTAAGCTGATGTCCCAAATTCGGTCTTAAATAGAGGTCCCTGAGCTTGTTCCCATGTTCAGACTTGCAGGCTTAACCATGAATCTGCTTACAGTCCAGTCCTGGCCTTCTCCAGTCTGCACTGACTGTCCCTATCAAGGACAATTAGTTATGAAAGATGCTATAAAATTCATGTCAGAGCAGGAACAAGCATTAGCGTGTGGACAGCCCTAGGTGTGCAGATGCAGGTAGTAGATGAATGTAGGCTGGTTGGAAAATTAAATAACTGATATTTACTGAAGTTATAGCCCAAGATAATGATGATGGTAGCTGACCTTTGTCAGGCATTTACTCAAAAATGATTTCTAACACTAGATGAAACAGTAACAACTGAGTGTTTACCACATTCCAAGTACACCAACCTTATGAGCTGGGCATTTTATCATTATCCCTACTTTTCAGATAAGAAACTGAGGTGCACAGAAGCTAAGTGACTTGCCACAATCACAAAGATAGCAGTAGCGCGGAAGTAGGAGACTAGATCTGCCCTGTCTGATAACCACCTCACAATACTGCCTCGTGATGAGTTTTACCTAAAAAGGCAACTATATTTTCTAACACTTATACCTAAGAAATTCTAAATATTTGAAGGATGCTGTTATCCTTTTCTATTTAAATATGCAAGTCCATAGGGTCAATGATATTGTCAATCAAGAAAGGTCTAGTAATACATGCAGAAAAATTAGAATGAATTGTGCATTTAAGGAAACTTCCAATAGGCTCTGGCCAGGTAGCTCAGTTGGTTAGAGTGTCATCTCCATACACCAAGATTGCAGGTTCAATCCCCGATCAGGACACATACAAGAATCAACCAATGAATGCTTGAATAAGTGGAACAACTTGATGTTTCTCTCTCTCTCAAATCAATAAATTTAAAAAAAATTTTTTAATGTATTAAAAAAAACCCTGGCTGTTGTGGTTCAGTGGGTTGAGTGCCAGCCTGTGAACTGAAATGTCACCTGTTCAATTCCTGGTCAAGGTACATGCCTGGGTTGCAGGCCAGTTGCCCAACTGGGAACATGCGAGAGACAAGCAATCAATGTTTCTCTTGCACATCAATGGTTCTCTCCCTCTCTCTCTCCCTCCCTTCCCCTTTAGTAAAAATTTCCATTACTGAGTAATCAGATAGGAGTTTGTTATTTTTTTCAATCTGAATAAAGTCCATCGTGGACCATTTAGTCAGAATGAAGGAAAAGAGCTGCACTAAAGAGGAACACTCTGTGGTAGATTTTAGATGATGTCATTTGTTTAGTAACATGAATCAGCAGAAGGATCCATTTGAACATAGTACAGAGAATGAGAAAATGAGCTCTTTTCCTCATATAGGAACTCCTTACAAACAGGGCCATAATCTTCTCAAGGCTGAAAGCTGGTGGTTGAATAATGTGTCTATATATGAAGCTTCATTATTTCTAAATTAATATGGAATTAGTTTTATTTCGTGATGGATCTGTCACTTGAGAAGGATGATTTTATACACTTCTGGGCTTCTGGCCAACACTAATAGGCTGACAACAATTCAAATCTGACTCTGGCTTGGTTTCTAAGAAAGACTTTCCTTTCTAAAAGCAAATACACTCTGTCTCTCATTGCCCTCTGTTGGGTGGAGCAAGAGGGGCTGGCTCGAGTGGAATTGTTTTTCAGTAGCAGATCAATGTACAGTGGATGTCCCAGGCACTTCACTCCACGCAGGTTACCCTCCAGAACAGTTTGATTTATAAGATTTGACAATAAGATTAGTTGGCACCCACCATGTAGTGTGGTGGGATGTGAAGACCCCACGGATATCCCTAGAGATGAACCTGTAGCAAAACCCCTGCGGAGGCGCTGTTCCATCTCACAACAGCAGCCCAACCTTGTGAGGAAGCAGGTGAAGCTGAAATCCGCACAAATGTGATTTCAAATTTTGTGCTTGCTCCACATCACCATGTTGCTTCTTCTTCATAAAATTAAAGCAGGTATGAGGTCTTTCTACCACCACATAATTTCTTTGGCACTGTTTTCACTTTTTTACATCAAAAAAAAAAAAAAGCTTTGGTAACTACTCATTTTTCTTAACAGGATGCCAATAAATATTTTTAGTACTAATAAAACAGAGGAGATTATATAGAAGTAAGAGTCAGAAAAAGAAAGGCAGAAATAGTTAAAAAATGGTTACCAAATGAGAATTGAGCTAGAAATGGGGTGAGGGGGCATACAAGAGACTTTTATTTTGATTTTACTTTGATTTTAAACCCTCTTGTATTGTTTACATGTCTGTGTACTAATTTTATAATTGTCTTCCTAAACTTTCAAGTGTCTTATGAGTAGGATGATTCAGAGACACCTGGAAAATCACTCGTGTGTCTGGGCAATGGTGAGGTGTCGTGGTGGGTAAACTAGTTAGGGCAGGCCAGCTGCTGTAATAAATAAACCCCCAAATGTAGAATGGCCCAAACATCATAGCAGTTTAGTTCTCTCTCAGAGCAAGACAGTTCCAGGGGAAGGAGGTGAGGCTGGAGAAACGGGAGGAGAGGGAGTAGGAGATGCTCTGTGTTCTCAGTCACACGAGGACCCAGGCTGGCAGAGGCTCTGCTGTCTTGAACATATGGTTTTGAAGGTCACCTGAGACCCAGCTGTGAGCAGCAGAAATGGACAGAACCTAGAGAAGTACGCCTGGGAGGAATTTTCAGGGCCAGGCCTGACAGCGACACACGTTATTGCTGCTTACATTGCATTGGTTAGAACTCAGTGAGTTGGCCGCACCTCACTGCATGGGAGGCTGGGAAACATAGGCCAACGAGAGACACTCAAGCAGAATACTCAGGAAGAAGAGAATATGGATTTTTGGTTAGCAGGTAGTAGTTCTGTCACAGAATATTACCATATATACTTCTAGGGTCCCTGATTTTGAGGACCCACTGCCAGGTCTATTGATAAAGCCCTTTCCCCAAAGAGAGGATATAGGAGATGATGTTTGACACACCCCCGCAGCCCACCTGTGATCTCAGCTGCAGGTGAACAGCCCCACACTGAGTGTCCCTGTAACTCTCAGCCTTTCTGTCTCTGGGGTTATTCTGCAGCCACAAGAGTTTGATCACCCCTTGTCCAGAATAACCCAAAATTTGTACAGGGGAATTAGCATCCCGGGCACAAACCTCAACCAATGGTGGCAAGAGCCAGTGGACTCTAGGGCACATTCTGTGCGGGTTTTCCGTGGCATTGAGCCCGTCACCTGCATTTGTAACCAGCCCCATAATGCACCATTTACTTTTTCCTTCTGCCTTGTGTCACTCTGCTTGCTCCCTCCTGAACTAAGTCTGCGTTCCAGGCTGTGCTTTGGGGAAGAACAACCCAAATTAAGACAAAAGAGTTAAATGCTTCCCCTCACTTCTCAAGAAAAGAAAGTCTAGGAAATGTGGAAGCTACGCTGAGACTGGATTTGTTCCCTGCTTCAGAATCCTAAGCTAGGCTCTGCAGAAGACATTGCTGGACAGCCTGGAAGTGTACTGAACAGGCGGATACCTGGTTTAACTCCCAAACACTTGGTAACATTCTTTAACGAAGGAATTGTACACTTGAGAGAACAAAGCCCCCTTTGGGGACTGCAAAACCACATAGTCTAGGTGATCTGTTTGTCAGAAACAAATGTGGCTACATTTTAAAGAAAGAGTTTTACTATGAAAATACAGGACTTCCAAGGAACTCAATTGCAGTTAAGTATAGCCAGGCCATATGGTAACTTGAAATGATCAGGCAGCCATTTCTGTCTTTCTCTGTCTCTCTGGGGCAACTTGTTCCCTCAGCTCTGCTGTATGTCCACTTCAGTCTCTGTAGTCTGGCTTCTGAACAAGGCTTTTAGTTTCTGCTCCTCCACAGCATCATGTTTCACCAAAAAATGCTCCCCCTCTGGCTCAAACACCACATAATCATAATCCAGCGCCTACCTCTTCAGCTGGGGCTTGGTGTATGTGGGGTTGGGGAGGTGGAAGTCAAAGTAGAAAGGGAAGGTGGACGTGGGAGCAATGTTGAAGCGGGTATAGCTTTGAGGTGGAAATTTGGGGGCAGAGTGCCCTAGGAAGAAGGGGTCAATTTACTTATTAAAGGCCAAAGCAAGTTGGAATGGGAGCTGGAAGTCTCCAGCAAGTGTCTCAGATGGAAGGAGAATTAAGGCTGGAGCTGGATGATGGAAGGAACTGATGGGAGTCGTGGCAGTCTTAGGGAGCATTGGTGTCATGCCAGGAAATCTGTCTGTGTACCTTGTATGGCTACATGTAATGGAATCCCTCAGTATGGCTTAAACAATAAGGATATTTAATCATGTCACCTAATAAATGTGAACATAGGCCTTTACAGAATTGGTTCATAAAGGGACCCAAAGACTGCAAGGGTCTGAGTTGGCTTCTTTGTCATTCTCTGGGTGTCACCCTGAGTTTTAGGACATGGCTGCTGCAGTGCCAGCTATCATATACTCCCGTATGCAAGGCAAGGAGACTTTCCTTGAAAGTCTCCCTTTTATTAAGGAGAAACACCTTCCACAGATGTCCACAGCATACTTCCCCTCAGACCCCATTGCCCAGAATTGGTCCACACACCTAATCTCCAACCAATGACTGGCAATAGGGGAATTCCATGTCAGCAGGGACAGTACCTGTGTTGTTTATTGTTGTTTTCTCAGAGCTGAGACTATGTTTGGCACATAGTAAGCAGTCAACAAATATTTGCTCAATAAATGAAAAGAACAAAGAGCTATCGTGATTGGCTTGTATCGGCCTGTGACTCATTCCTCAGAACAGGGGCCACAGCCCACCTTGTCTGAGCATGCCACTGCCTCACACCATGCCCAACTGTTACAGAATGGTCGCCAAAAACTGTTACAGAACAAATATACTCCTGGCTGGCTCGCCAAAAACTGTTACAGAACAAATAGGGGGGCTGCCTAAAGAGACCCCCCTTTTTCTGTACCCGGGGGTTTCTCCCCCTTACCAGGTTCGTTTTGCCCGCTGCCAGAGGAAAGATTCAAAAGGAAAAGAATTAAAAAGAATTGTTTATTTAAACACACACAGTCCTTCCCTCTCCCACTGCCCAGTCTGGGGTACTGTATTTTACACAGGCTCCCAGAACCATCCACGTGGCCCTGACTCTCACCCAAGCCGCATGGTATCAAAATGAGAGACACTCAAGCAGTGTGGTCCCAGAGAGAGAACCTCAAGCCGTGTGGTCCCGGAGAGAGAGAGAGAGACACCAGAGAGACCTGAAGAGACCTCTCAAGCAGTGTGGTCCTGAGAAGAGCCGCTCAAGAGAGCACTCAAGCAGTGTGGAGCCTCAAGAGCGCCAGAGACCGAAGAGCCCCAAAAGGACCAAAGAGACCCGGAGACAGCCCCAAGCAGCTCTGCGGTAGGAGCTGGAGACCGAAGAGCCCGCTCAAGCAGTGTTCTGCCTGGATTTAAATCCCAGAGTCTCATTTCCAGCTCCTCCCACAGTTGGCCACAGCGGCCAGCATTCAGGTCAGGCGTGGCCTTTTAGTGTGGGGCCAATTATCTCCCTCTAGGGGGCCCTCCTCCTGGCTGCACCCTGTTACAAATCCCTCCTTTCAGATTTACAGCCTCTTTCAGATTTCTGGGTCCTTTCTGTCCAAACCTTTAGGACAGAAAAGGGAAAATCAGTTTTAAAATGAAGCCCACAGACTGTCCCTACCCAACTACTTCTTAGGGGGCGATGATGAGGATGGGCTTCTTAAATGAGGCCTATATTGCAACCAATCACTCAGATAATGAAGTCCTAGGCCTACGCCCTAAAAAAACAGAAGGAAGAACATGTTAATTTACACAAAAATCTCCAAGCCAGTTTCTGTGCCTGTGAGACTGTCTTTTGGGAAGAAATCCTGTTGCAAGGCCCTTGCTGCAATGACATTTAACAGTGGCCTTCGTGACTGTAAATTGAAACCCAGTTTTAACTTTCAAATGAAAAACAAACTTTTAAGACAGTTAGCTGCGCCATTCCAATGTCCAATACTGAATATTGTGACTTTCCTTGAACCACAATTTTTCTTCCTAAGATGCCCCTTATTGTTATTAAAGGGACTACTTTGAGTCCAGTTTTTCAATTTTGACTGTTCGTTTGCATAAACTCACCAAGAGCAGCCTGGATAGTCCGCTTTGCTGGAACTCACATAGGAGACCTTTAGATTGACTTCTCAGTCCGCCCCTTGGGGCACAGAAGCAGAGTCACACATCTGCCACCTGGCTTCGCCTGTTACTAGTTGCTTTCTTCCATTGTGCCTACAGGTTCCTTTTTAGCCATCTTTCAGGAAAGCAACCTTCGTTCCTTCCCTGCAAAGATTGCCACGAACCATACAACCAAAGTACCAGGCTTTTTCTTGTGGGCTTTCGCTAGCTTCGCAAGTCCATCCCAGTTCCTTAAGGCTTTCTGGTGACGACCAGAACCCAGACATACCTTTTTTAGGTGTGATATTCCAGTCAAAGTCTTGGTTATTAAAACCACCACTGACATCTGGTCTTAATGAATTTATGCAAAGAAACCTATGTCATTACTCACTTTTTCAGAATGCCAAATACTGGAGTGATCAGGTAGGGAGAAAAATACCAAGTGCAAAAGAAAATCCTTTTCCTTGTTCATTTTCCTATGGGGTATGAAGTTTCCGTCTTTTCTGGAATCCTCAATTTTAACAGTATACAGGTAGAGGTATTCTCTTGCACCAGTACGTCCAATGGTGCCTCCGCAGAGACATGCTCTTTCAGGCCCAGTCTCTTGGCAGAGACATGCTTCTTTGCCTTAGGCTGAAACGCTCATCAGCCCCAAATGACCCTTCCTGGGCTCCAAGTGGCAAAGGCATTCTCCCCAACTGGTTACATATGACCTTTAACAGATCTTCAGGTGACCTTAAACAGGTCTTCAGGTTGACCTTAAACAGGTCTTCAGGTTGACCTTTACTAGGTCTGCAGATTCAGAGGATTTCCTGATCAGAAACAAAAGCAAATTGAAACCACATTCCCATAAAACCCAGAAAACAAATTGTTGAGATTTCCTTTCCTCCAGGTTTAAGCTTTCACAATCTTTCCTACATAGTTTTACCCATCCATATTTAACCATAATTTTCATGTTTAATCCCTGTTCCTTTCCCACACTGGGAAGGACTATACTTAAGCTCAGTATTTAAACTCAGTATGTGGCAGCTAAAAATCAATAACAAACACTGTTACTCTGTATCGGGGTTCGCTGTCCTTCTCCAGAAGAGGAATTTCAAACCTTCCTCCGGAGTGCAGGTCCAGCTTTCCCTTTCTACCTCAGCCACAGCAGTAGGGTCTGCATTTCCCTTAGGTGGTGCCCGTTTTACCCGTGTGTGGTGAATCCAGGGCTTAATTCCCGTCAGCTTCAGGGAGGAATGCGTTGTTAATAGGACATCATGGGGACTGGTCCATTGTTCAGACAGCTGCTGTTCAGGGCCTTGAGTTTTCCAGGCCCTTAGTAGGACTTGGTCTCCTGGCAGGAACGGGTGCAGGGGTTCATCAGAGGGGTAGACAGACCTGCAATGAGCAAACTTGTGCAAAGTGGTTAGTGTTTGCCCTAAATGCTGAACATAGGTTGCAGGAATGTCTGTTTTTGTACCTGGCCAGATACACCAGTAATTGTTACTTCTTCCAGTTTATGTAGCTCCCATATCTACAAGGAAGTCAATTGGCTTGTTCCCCACTGTCACTTGTACCCGGGGCTCCTGTGGGGAAATGGCAATAGGTCGGGAGATGTCCAATGGAGCCCCTGGGCCTCCTCATTATCATTCTCCATTCTTTGCTTTACCATTACTTGGTCTGGATTCTTACTCTTACTTTTTCTTTGTCTATTTGGGCACTCATTCTTCCAGTGACCCTGCTTCCTGCAATAAGCACATTAATTAATGCCTATTGCACCTTTCTTTTTCTCCTTATAGCCCCTTTTGCCACTGGCGTGGTAGTGGGCCAAAAACACCGTGTCCCGTTTTGCCTTCCCTGCTTCCCGGGCATTGTAGACTTTAAATGCTATGTCCACCAGCTGGGAAGGACTCATTCCCAGTACCCCATCTACATGTTGAAGCTTGTTCCTGATATCCGGGGTACTCAGTCCAATAAAAGTCATATTTACCATCCTTACATTTTCTGGTGCCTCTGGATCAGCATCAGTGTATTTCCTATAAGCCTGATAGATCCTTTCTAGAAATTCAGAAGGATTCTCCTCTGGCTTCTGCTGAAGAGTCTGTGTCAAATTCAGGCTTCTCTGTTTGGGCACTCCTTTCCTAAGCCCTTCCAGTATGCACCTTCTGTAATGTTTTAAAGAGGCTAGGCCTCCTCTACTATTCGGGTCCCAGTTAGGGTCCACCCGAGGGACTGCCTCAACTTGGTCGAGGATCCCCTGGGTGTCCTCGTCACAGAGACGCTGGGCTTCCTGTTCAGCCCTATTCAAAACCAATCATCTTTCGTCTGCCATTCTGCCATCTTTTGAGGATCATCCCTATATGAGGGGTTGGAATTCCTCCAATTTAGTAGGTCCGAAGTAGAGAATGGAGTATGGGCCCAATAGTAGCCAGCTGGCTGGCCTTCTTCATTTACTGCACCCATTGGGTATTGCCTCAAAGGGTATTGGCTGACTGCTCCTTTGGAGGCCCCGTAGTTATAGCAGGTGCCCTGGCGAGTTTGGGGGGTGAGACATATTCCTCAGCAGGTGGAGCAGTTGGCTTTGTAGTCCCTGCTTTAGGGGAGGTTATGGGAGGAGTCAATACCGGGGTGCCTGCCACCACCTGGGGAGGGGAAGGCACCATGGCAGTGGCAGTTCCCACAACCTGTGAGGCCAAAGGTGCATTAACCCCACCACCTGTGAGGGTGGCAACCCCATGGAGACCACTCCCACCAGAGAGGGTAGGGGGCTGAGCAGGCCCCTCCCATCTGGAAGGGAGGTGGAGCCGCGGAAACACCTCCCACCTGCAGAGGGGGAGAAGCCTCGGCAAGCCCCACTAAGGGCCCCTTCACCTGGGAGGGTCCATTCCCTGGGTTCAGAGCCTCATTATCCCTCTCCTCCTGTGTTCTATTATCAAGGAGGGGTTTTGAGACCACCTTTTCCTTCTGTACCATCACACACTTCTCTGTCTTTAGCATAAGGTTATTGTGTAATATTATAAATGCATTTAGATAGCGGAGTTCTTCTGAAAGTTCCCACTGTTGGCAATACTGTATCAATCTTGAAATGATGCAGTCACTCAAGGAGCCATTCACAGGCCACCTCAGCTTATCACTCAAAACATAAGTAGGCCACACAGTGTTACAGTAATACATCAATAACTGCTTATACAAGGGTTCCTTGTACGTGGACTTAGCGCAGTAGCTCTCCCAATCCTTTAGAACCCTACCCAGTGGGCTCCACTCAGGAACCTGCTTGGAACAATTTATACTATTCCAACAAAGCATGACAAAATTCAGAGCAAGAAGAATACAGTTGGCATAAAAACCAGGTGCTTCCCTAGCTATTGACCACCATTCCAACTCCATTATTCCAAAACAGTACTCAGAAAACAAATTTTCTAACCATACACTTTCATGTCTCTGCTCCCCTTCCCGTTTCGTTTCCTTTTTACCTTTCCAGGTGTGAATAGACGACCGATGCCCTGAAGAGGAGTGCGGAGAAATTCTCTCACAACTGAGGGGGTCGGTCTGCCACGGGCAATTTATCGTGTCCTTTATCGTCCTGCCGCGGTCGCCAAAAACTGTTACAGAACGGGCAATTATAATCCTGCCGCATTCGCAAAAAACTGTTACAGAACAAATGTGCTCCTGGCTGGCTCGCCAAAAACTGTTACAGAACAAATGGGGGGCCTGGACGATGGACCCCTTTTTCTGTACCCGGGGGTTTCTCCCCCTTACCAGGTTCGTTTTGCCCGCTGCCAAAGGAAAGATTCAAAAGGAAAAGAATTAAAAAGAATTGTTTATTTAAACACATACAGTCCTTTCCTCTCCCACTGCCCAGTCTGGGGTACTGTATTTTACACAGGCTCCCAGAACCATCCACGTGGCCCTGACTCTCACCCAAGCCACGTGGTCCCAAGCCGTGTGGTACCAAAAGGAGCAGTGTGGTCCCAGAGAGAGAACCTCAAGCCGTGTGGTCCCGAGGACAGAGCGACCGAGAGACCTGAAGAGACCTCTCAAGCAGTGTGGTCCCGAGAAGAGCCGCTCAAGAGAGCCCTCAAGCAGTGTGGAGCGGGAAGTGCCTCTCAAGCAGTGTAGAGCCCCAAAAGCACCAGAGAGGACTGCAGTAGGAGCCGGAGCAGACCCAAGGAGCTCCCCAGAAGAGACCGCTCAAGCAGCATTCCGCCTGGATTTAAATCCCAGAGTCTCATTTCCAGCTCCTCCCACAATTGGCCACAGCTGCCAGCACTCGGGTCAGGTGTGGCCCTTTAGTGTGGGGCCAATTATCTCCCTCTAGGGGGCCCTCCTCCTGGCTGCACCCTGTTACACGACTTGGCCTTGACCCCTGCTTCAGATCATGCACAAAATTATCCCAAGATGATATACGACTAAATGAACAAGATAAACAATACAATTTCCAGAAGAAAACCGAAAAATTTGTTCATGACTATGATGACCTTTGGATATGTCAACTGTACGAGGCTAGAGTCCCCTAGGGTGTCGTCCTGCAGAGCGAAGGGTCGCCGGTTGGTTCCCAGTCAGGGCACATACCTTGGTTGAGGTTTCGGTCCCCAGTTGGGAGCACCTGCAAGAAGCAACCAATCGATGTTTCTCTCTCTCCCTTCCTCTCGACCTCATCTCTAAAAATAAATAAATAAAATCTATAAAAGTTTTTTAAGAACCACTAAGGGGTTCTGCTCTCAAGAAACTGTTGAGTAAACAATAAGCAGTATCTGCCACACCCACTCCAGAAGGTCTGAGAACAGAGGTTCCCGGTCTTCCTACCCTACCTGGCGTGCATTTCCCACGGAGCCTCTGAAGAAGGAGCGTCTGAGGAGCCTTCCCTCAGGGCGCCCACCCGGGAGGCGGGAGTCCTGGGAACTTCTCCTATTATGACTTGGGTCGGTGCAGTGGTGTGTAAAAACAACGCAGAAGGATTAGGCTGAATCTCCTCTAACTTAAACCTATTGCCTAAATTTCATGAACATTGTAGGAGGCTTGGATATTTACTACCAAAGCCAATAAAGAAGATAGATCTGGAGACACAATTATTTATGCTAAGCACAAATATGCCCAAATCTCAGTTGACAATTGGGAGGCCTCCCTTTCTTCCTGCTGGTATCATCCTAAAATAACATTGAACGTTTTATTTAAATAAAGCAGCAGGTAAAGACTTTCTGCTATTAAAATTATTCAGCCCTGGCTGGTGTGGCTCAATGGATTGAGTGTTGGCCTGCGAACCAAAGGGTCATGGGTTCAATTTCCAGTCAGGGCACATGCCTGGGTTGAGGGCCAGGTCCCCAGTGTGGGGTGCTCCAGAGGAAACCACACATTGATGTTTCTCTCTCTCTCTCCCCACCTCCCTTCTCCTCTCTGAAAATAAATAGATATTTTTAAAAAATTATTCAAAGCCTGTTCTAAATCACTCCCTCCAAAATATAGATCCATCTGTTTGTTAAACATTCCATTTAAACTTTATGCCCAGTTCTTCCTTAAAATATGTCACACTGAGGATTTTTGGATGAATAAATATTCCATAGAGTTTCAAACACAGATACTCTACTACTATCTAATGAAAAATTATCAAGAATAATATAATAGGCCCTGGCTGGTGTAGCTCAGTGGATTGAGTGCGGGCTGGGAACCAAAGGGTCCCGGTTCGATTTCCAGTCAGGGCACATGCCTAGGTTGCAGGCCAGGTCCCCGTGAGGGCCATGTGAGAGGCAACCATACATTGCTGTTTCTCTCCCTCTCTGTCTCCCTCCCTTCCCCTCTCTCTAAAAATAAACAAAATCTTTTAAAAAAAAAAAAGAATAATATAATAGATTGTTGATGACCTCACATTCTTGAAATTAAACGGGCATAATTTAAAAATTTAAATATAGAATTGGTTTCTTTCTTTCTTTCTTTCTTAATGGCTTACTTCTTCTCTGCCTTTACACCTAGAAAAAAATGACTCCAGGGTAAACTTCCTGAGCACATTATTAACTCCTAGTTATTGGTTATTATACAAAGCTGCATTTTAACATCTTAATATCAGTCTTCTGACAGATCTGTCTCCCGGAAAAACCAGTTAACTGCATTGAGGGGCCTAAAGCAGCACAATGTTCTTCCTCCTTCTCATGCTTTCTTTCTTTCTTTCTTTCTTTCTTCTCTCACTATTCTTTCACTGACAGGAAACTATTAGATGACCTGGCTGCATTCCCTCCCCTCCCCCCTCCCAGCTGGAGACATCAACTAGGAATAGCTTCAATGTTGCTGAAAATTGGGCTTTTCTTGAGAACATTATGCAGCTTTTCCTGTGTGTGTGGTGAGTGATTGGTAAAAGCTTCTTTGAAAATGCTGAGTCATGTCGTCTATGCTGTGTGATGAAAATTTGGGGGGTACTGAATTTGTTCACTTATCGAAGGCCCAGAATAAGTCCTTGAGAACGATCCTATCTTGCCCCAGTGGATGTAGCTCAGTGGATTGAATGCTGGCCTGTGAACCAAGGGGTCCCTGGTTCGGTTCCCAGCCAGGGCATATGCCTAGGTTGCAGCCTGGGTCCCCAGTTGGGGGCGCATGAGAGGCAGCTACATGTTGGTGTTTCTCTCCTTCTCTTTCTCCCTCCCTCCCCCTCACTCTAAAAATAAATAAAATCTTAAATAAAAAAAAAAGAATTATCCCGTCTTGAGAAAGACAATATATGGAATCTAAAGAACAAAATAAATGAGCAAACAAAATATTGTAGAAACAGACTTGTGGATACTAAGAACATTTCCATAGTTGCCAGAGGGGTGGGGGACTAAATGAAAAAGGTGAAGGGATTAAGAAGTACGGATTGGTAGTTACAAAAATAATCACACAGAGGTAAAGTACAGCATAGGGAATGCAGTCTATAATATTGTAATAACTATGTATGGTGCCAGGTGGGCACTGGAAATATCAGGGGGGACATTTTGTAAAGTGTATGATTGTCTAACCACTATTCTGTATACCTGAAACTAATACAAAATAATAGCAAATGTGAACTATAATGGAAAAATAAAATTAAAAAATAATATAGCTGAAAAGTGCCTTGAAACAATACAAACATGCTTTTCTTTTTTTTTAACATGTTCTAAACAAACAAACAAACAAAAAATATGATCCTGTCTTGGTTATAGTACTCTCTCGGTGGACCTTCGGAATGTGGAGGGTGTGGCAGATTGTACTTTATAGAAATGGCTGCAACAGTGTTTCTGGCCCCATGTGCTCTTCCAAACCCTGACACTTTCCCCTCAGTACCTCTTGGACTCTGTATCCCCTTCTCTTGAACCTGGGCAGAACTTTGTGCTGCCTCAATAAATAGAACATAGTTGAAATGACAGTGCATGACTTCCAAGGCTAGGTCAGAAAAGGTAATATGATTTCCACCTAGTTTGTTTGTTCTCTCTCTGTCTGTCTGTCTCTGTCTCTGTCCCTCTCTCTCTCTCAGCCCCTGTGTAAGACGTCCAGCGGTCCTGAAGCCATGCTGCTGGAGAGACCATATGCAGAGGCTACGCCCAGATGGTTACCCAAGGAGCCCAGCTGGTCCAGCCCCTAGCTGATTGGGCTTTCTCAGCCCGGTACCCGACGTGTGCGTGAGCAGACCTGCGGATACTTACAGTCCCAGTCACTGTCTGTGACTAAGTGAGGAAAGCTGAGCAAGAACTGCCCAGCTGGGCCCAGTCAGCCCCCGTAACCAACAGAGGTAATGATAATGACCATTGTTGTTTTAAGTCACTAAGTCTTATGGTAGTTTGCTAGGCATTGTGAAAATTAAAAAATGGAAACCTCGCTTAAAACAGAGTCTGGAGGCTAAAAGAGAGAAATCTCACAAACTTCACTCAACACACACTACTGACCCCAACCGAAAGTGATGTAACTAGCATCTCCCATAGGAAGGGATTCTATTTTACTACTTTAGCAGAAGGAAGAAAAGATTCCTCCGTGCTCAGTAACGGCTTAGCTATAACTCAGCCAATGAAAAGCCACTATACTCTGACCTTTCAGTTTCCTGCAATGGATTTTTCGTTTACAATAGTCGCACCCAAGTTCATAAAAGAGTGGGCTTCTCCCTTGTTTCTCTGGACTTGTCATGATTTGTCATTATACCACATGTCCTGAATTGCAATTCTTCTCCCAAAAAACCATTTTTCTGGAGAAATATCTGGCTTTCTACTTGTTTAAGCTCAACAACAGCAATAGATAACCAGAACAGAGGGCTGGCTGGTCATCCACCGTGAAAAAGGTTTTGGTTAGATACCTCGATTTTCATCACGTCTTTTTAAAAATCTTATTTGATAACTATAATATACGTTGCTACTCTAAATGAACAGAAAATAATGACCCTTCAGGGCTCGGGAGAAGATATAAACTCCAATGACCCATAAGAAAAGTCTGGTTTAGAGAGGTGATCTTTTTTTAAAACTTTAAAAAAATATCTCTTTTAGAGAGAGTGAGAGGAAGAGAGAGGAAGAGAGAAAGAGAGACAGAGACGGAGAGAAACATCGATTGGTTGCCTACCACATGTGCCCGGACCAGGAATTGAACCTCCAACCTTTTGGTGTACAGGATGATGCTCCAACCAACTGAGCCGATGGGCAAGAGCAAGAGAGATGATCTTAATGAAGAATTGTTTGAAGGACTTGAACTCCTCTGGATTTTCTAGTTGGATTTTTTTTTAAAGATTTTATTTATTTATTTTTAGAGAGAGGAGAAGGGAGGGAGAAAGAGCAATGTATGGTTGCCTCTCACATGGCCTTCACTGGAGACCTGGCCTGCAACCCAGGCATGTGCCCTGACTGGGAATTCAATCAGTGACACTTTGGTTCCCAGCCCACACTCAATCCACTGAGCTACACCAGCCAGGCGTCTAGTTGGATTTTTTGATTCAGCTAAAATTTTAGAAAGTTTCTGTCTTAAACATTATTTTTTGGGTCTCCCATAAAATTCCTTTCAACTGTTACACTATAGGACATGCCTCAGATTTCAGGCTATAAGACACAGCTTTAGAAAAGCCCTATTAGATTCATTGTAAGAATATCATTGAGGACATTACCACATCACTCAATGTCCCAGATATAAAGCTCCATACCAGAAATTTATTTTAGAGTTAAGTTCCAGTAAGCGCTTGAGAAACTAGAATCTTTTGCCTTTGTATCAAGAAAATTATAACTGGCCTTCACTTTTTTCCCAGCAGAAAATTCAAATCTGACTCTGTGGCTCAGATAATCATATGGGACCCCACTGCTTGCATAACTCATTCCACTCTATTGACTTATATTAACCTATAATATATGTTTCTAATGATCTTGACTTTATTTATTGTTTGTATTTTCTAGTTGATCATATAGATTCTTATAAGATTTCCATATCCCTTGTGAAAGAAGACATAGTAGAAATAAAATAAGAAGTAATGAACAGTAAGTCAATACCCTTCTGAGGCATCACCAAATTATAGGCCTTCCTGGCCAGCCATTGTATTAAGAAGGGTCAAAGCTGAGAAGATTTTTTAAAAAAACCACCATCCTGCCTTGGCTGGTGTAGCTCAGTGGATTGAGCACAGGCTGTGAACCAAAGTGTCACTGATTGAATTCCCAGTCAGGGCACATGCCTGGGTTGCAGGCCGGGTCCCAGTGGGGGCCACATGAGAGGCAACCACACATTGATGTTTCTCTCTCTCCCTCCCTTCCCCTCTCTCTAAAAATAAATAAATAAAAACCTTAAAAAAAAACCAAAAACAACACAGTCCACACCCTCGAGGAAATATAAGGCCCCAGGGTGATTCAGGAGTTTGGGTCCCAGTAGCAGCAAATAGCAAAGTCTTTGGGTCCCCTAGTCACCACAAAGCCAGGTCTCCTCATCGTTTTCAGAAATAGCCTGGGGAGTTTGGGCAGGTGAGTGAAGGTAGATATTTGATGAATACACACATAAAGTTCCTGACCAGAAATTTCTAGATGCTACCATCTCAAAAACTCCTCCTATCTCTAGAGAAACTGTTGGCGAAACTTGCCCCTCGGATTTGGATTGCCATTTCTACACCATTTCTCCCCTCGGAAACCAATATTAGCCACTTTCTGATTTGAGACTTGGCTGCTAGTCTGAGTTCTTTACTAATTGTTTGACTCCTATTCAGTCCTCAGCAAAGCTTTGTTTGTGTCAATTGGGTACATTTTACAGGACACACCAAGGTCTCCCAACCCTGCAAATTCTCAGTCTCTCCTACCAACGGTGACAGGACACCTCATCTACCATGACAACCTTAAACCTTCGCGTTCTGACCCACTTCATTGTTTCTGGTAGCGTTTGGGTGAATGCTTTTATTTAATTTTTTTATTATTAATTTTTTTTGTCTCTGTCCTTTGCTCATCTTTGCCAGCAGGGGGCTCTGTACTCTTACTCCAGAAATTCACCCTACCACTTCAGATTTTTGCTCTTTTTCTAAGAGAGCTGCCCCTCTCCATCCCAACCCAACACTGGCAAAAGTAGTTACTAATTCTACTATATTAGCATCTAGATTTTGAAGAAGATGCCTGATTTGCTAATGCTAATATTCATAAATACTTTATAATTAAATAATAAATCCCTTCTGGCTTCCCTAAATGCTGGGTTCTAGATCATTAAAAATGGAAATAAGCCTGAACTTCTAGCAGCATTTGTCTATGGAGTTTTAACAAATTGTAGTACTCTGAGCTAAATTTAATAGGTGTAAAATTACTTGCTTGAAATATTCATATGCTGTCTTCTGTTTACCTAATAAGAGATATATAACTTCAGTTCATTTCTCTGGCAAATCACTTGTCAAAAGTGTGAGTACTCTTCTGACAAATAGTCCTCATGTCTGCCACTGTTTCTCGATGGAACGCAAAAAGGAAAAGAGATTCCCCCTTCCGCATATAAGAAAATCATCTAGGGGTGACTGCGGTGATTGTCCACATCCTCTGTGACTGAGCACTGTTTGCTTAATGATAACCTGAAGTGTCAGTGCTGCAGAATGAAACCGCGTTCAGGGGACGACGGCCCCATGACTTCAATACAAGCTTGAAGGTTGAGGTCACCTCTCGTCAGTGTGGGACATTTCATCTCCTGCTCTAGCCCTCCATTAACACCCCCCAACATTTTGTCAAAGGAGCCACCTCTAAGAACTATCCACACCAGCTGGGTTGCAGTTGTAGAGAATATAGTTCAAAAAGATAATTTCGGTTCCCAGTCAGGGCACGTGCTGGAGTTTCAGGCCAGTTGGGGGTGTGTGAGAGGCAACCACACATCGATGTTTCCTTCTCTCGCCCTCCTTTCTCCTCTCTCTAAAAATAAATTAATAAAATATATATTTTTAAAAAGATATAATGTCGCAACCTCCTGATTACCTGGTTGCATATATTAGGTAGGCCTTATAGATAATACTCCATGCTGTGCTTCTGCAGAGAGTAACAAGATCTATCATATAACCAAAGCAGATTGCATACGTAATTCACTGCATTTCTCCACCTAGAATACTTTTTTTCACAGCAGCTGAAAAAATCTATTTTTCTATACCTTTAGGCATCACAAGGACTCCCAGCAACTGGCCAGTTTCCGTAGAACTACCATAAGCTACTAGAGAAAACCTGCAGGAAACTCTCCTATCTGCCAAAAGGCTATATGTTTTTATTGCTACTGAACACCAAGGAAATATATTGAGTAGAGGATATGGGCTAATTATTTTTCTTGTGTAAACATATCACCTGCCCAGACTAAAGCTGAGGTGACTAGAATGGGGTTCCTCCAGGTCTTGAAAAGCATTGACCTCATGGCCCGCTCTACCAGAGAGTATATGTTGTATTTCAAATGCCAGAAAATCCAGTTTGAAAAGATTTAAATAACAAAGACAAATTGGCAGCTCATGATTTGTTAACTCAAAGATTCAGAGTCAAGTCCTGGCTGGTGTGGCTCAGTTGGTGAGAACATTGTCCTATAACCAAAGTGTTGTGGGTTCAACACCCAGTCTCTCTCTTCCTTCCTCTCTCTCTGAAAAAAAGCAATGATAAATGTCCTCTGGTGAGGATAAAAAAAAAAGTTGTTTTATTTTATTTATTTATTTATTTTTAAAGATTCAGAGTGAGGGCTGGCTATAAAGGCTCTGAACGAGCACAAAGCAGCTCGTTAAGGACTGGGTTTCTCTGCATCTCCGCATTCAGTGTTGGCTTCATCCTCAGTCTCCACAATAAGGGGGGGCTCCAGAATCTCCTCACGATAACAGAATGGCTGCAGCAGTCTCAGCACATGCCATCACACCACGCCACCCAAGCAGATGCAAATAGTTCCTAAAAAACCAAGAGGCTTCAGCAAACATTCCTTGGGGCTCATCAGCTGTGACTAAGATGTGCAAACCAGCTCTGAACAAAAAACTGGTTTTTAAGACACGAGACTGTAGTTTTCTACCCCAGAGAAAATCAAGATGAGAAATGAATTTTGTGTAGTGAAAACAATGTTCATAAAACCTTCCTACCCATGTGCACTTATCCTATCTTTCACAACTCCCCACACTACCTAGCACCAGTGAAAGAAACCTCTGCTTATCTAAACTGATGTAATATTTCTGTTTTAAACTCAGAGGACCACTTTCCCTAGGTTATCTCATCTACTACAAAGTCCTTAAATACCATCCACTAGCCTTCAGGTCAGACCTTTGTCCCGAATGTTACAGAGATGTGCTCAACTGTCTGATAGATATCTATATTTATTTTACTCAAAAGCATTTGGCACTCTTCTTTTTTTCTTTAAGAATCCTTATCTTTTAGCCCTGGCTGGTGTAGCTCAGTGGATTGAGCATGGGCTGCGAACCAAAGGGTCACCAGTTCGATTCCCAGTAAGGGCACATGTCTGGGTTGCAGGCAAGGTCCCCAGTGGTGGCCAGGTGAGAGGCAACCACACATTGATGTTTCTCTCCCTCTCTTTCTCCCTCTCTTCCCCTCTCTCTAAAAATAAATAAATAAAATCTTAGAAAAAAAAGAGTGCAGATCAGAAGTCATAAACATCACTTTCACACAGATCCCATTGCCCAGGGCTTGTACGTGAATTATCCAGTTGCAAGCAAGTCTGGGAACTATATCGACTTTCTGGATAGCCATGTGCCAAACTAAAGACTTCTGATAATGAGAAAGAAGAGAAGAGATATTGAGGGGCAACTTTCAGTCTCTGGCCCATTTTGTTCCTCTAGGTACCCAAATACCATGTGCATCCTTCTTCCCACACACTTGTTTGCTCTCTGGAGGTAGAAACCACAAAAGTCCAATCCAGTTTCTGCATCCACCTCAAAGTTCACAATCTCTAGTTAATTCTCAGTCCTCTTTATGATGTCCACATACCATTCCTCATTGTCTGATAGCCTATAAACTAAAAGACAAGTTATCTACATCAAATCTTCCTATTAGAAATTGTACAGAAGGAATGGAATAGCATATATACATACACACACACACACACACACACACACATATTATATCTATCTGTAAAAGAGAAGAATGGGAAAAACACAGAAGCCTCTGATTCATAGCAATCATCAAGTCCTGTGGAGCAGTAACTGCAAAGATTCCCTACCCCGCTAGCAGAGTAAGTTCCTAGGTTATCCAGTCTGGCAGGTGCCATTCTAGCTGCCTGGCGGTGAGCGGGTGAGGGAAGCGGAGACCTCTCTCGCGAATCCTTGTCCCTTCTTCTCCATGACCCCACGTTTTGTCCTATTGCCACATCTGAAGTAGGCTTTGTAGAATGTGCCCTACTTGGGGTTGTTTAGTTTTCAAAAGGAACTTCTGTGTTACAGGCTTGGGGGCCTTTGCGCAAGTATTCATACAACCAAAGGTCTCCTCTGGACATTTTTTAAGTCTCAAGGCTGATCTTTTATGGAAAAGGCAGAGCAGATTCTCCAGAAAGGAACACAGCTCTGCCAACACTTTGATTTTAGGCCAGTGAGGTCCATTTCAGACTTCTGTCCTCCAGAACGATATGATGATAAATCTGTATTGTTTCAGTCCACTAGGTGTGCGGTCATTTGTTACAGCAGCCATAGGAAACTAATACAAGAACCTTCTACCTGTTAACATAGGGAGGCTGTAATGCTACTGAACCCGAAGAAGGAGGTATATTGGAGAGGTGGGAAGAGGGCATGTCGGTGAGAGCTCTGCTCCTGACTTTTTGAACACACGGCCTTGTGCTGCATAAAAGTAAATGCCATCCAGCCAGCAGTAAGAGCTTCCAACCAGGTATGCGGTCAGGCCCAGACTGGAGACTCTTCACCAAATTTTTCTTTTTTTTTTAAATATTTTATTTTATTTTTTTTTTTAGAGAGAGGGGAAGAGAGGGAGAGAAACATCAATGTGTGGTTGCCTCTCGTGTGCCCCTTACTGGGGTCCTGGCCCACAACCCAGGCAAGTGCCCTGGCTGGGAATTGAACCAGTGACCCTTTGGCTCACAGGCTGACACTCAATCCACTGAGCCACACCAGCCAGGGCCCAAATTTTTCTTTTTCTGCACTCTTCTATCCCTGGCTTTTCCATTCCTGGCACAATTCTCTGGCTTCTAATGCCTGCCTCTGCCCCTCACCCTCAGTCCGTAGATTCAGAATTCTCTTCTCCAGCTCACTCAGCCCAGCTCCTCATGGAACTCTGGGCTTGGCATTCTCCCTGACTCCTGTGACAAGCTTTAGGCAACAGACCTATCCCGCCCGCCCAGCTGGTCCTTATGACTGAGGGAAGCAGGGATTCAGGGAAGAACTGTGTTGTGGTTGGGGGATCATGTTACCAAAGACTCGGCCTCAAATAAACCACAGGGTTGATCCATGGAATATTTAAAAAGCAAAGAGAACTAGAAACGTCTATAACACCTAAAAATTGTAATAAGCTGCTCAGGTCTTACAAGACAGAAATAAATGTCCTATCTGCATAGATTTCCTGAGAAGACATTACACTATGAAGATTATAATCAGTACATTTAATTCAACATTATTAAATCATAAATTCAATATACTCGGGAAATATGCTAATTATATAAATATTAATTACTAATCAGACATTGAATTAATGCTTTACAGATGCCTCGCTTGTATTTAGAATAACTTAAAGGGAAAATCTAGGGAACTCAAGTCTTATTAAAAAATTATTCTGAGGCCTTGGCTGGTGTAGATCAGTGGATTGAGCGTGGGCTGGGAACCAGAGGGTCCCGGTTTGATTCCCCATTAGGGCACATGCCTGGGTTGTGGGCAGAGTCCCAGTAGAGGGCATGCAAGAGGCAACCACACATTGCTGTTTCTCTCCCTCTCTCCTTCTCTTTCTCCCTCCCTTCCCCTCTCTCTAAAAATAAATAAAATCTTTAAAAAATATTATTCTGAAAAATGATCATTGTTTGCAATGTCTATAAGTGAAAAATTGTGAACAAGTTAAATATTCAACAATAGAGAAATAGCTAAGCTAGTTATGCGCAGACATAAAATATTATTTTATTATTCATATTTATCTTTAGGAAAAAATTAATAACACAAGACATTGCTTCTTTTATAGTAAATGAAAAAGGCAAGATGGAAGATGATACACAACATGATTTCAACTCTGTAAAATTCTGCATTGAGCCCTGGCTGGTGTAGCTCAGTGGATTGAGTGCGGGCTGCAAACCAAAGGGTTGCCGGTTTGATTCCTAGTCAGGGCACATGCCTGGGTCGCAGGCCAGGTCCCCCGTGGGGGGCCACGTTAGAGGCAACCACACATTGATGTTTCTGTCCCTGTCTTTCTCTCTCCCTTCCCTTCTGTCTAAAAATAAATAAATAAAATCTAAAAAAAAATTCTGCATTGAGAAATATTAGGGTAAAGTCACACAATGGATAATTTATGTGCATTGAAATGACACAAAGGAATATCTATTGATATTGAAAGATATTTACATTGTATCCTTGGGTGAAAAGGGGACATCTATTATGATGTCAGTTTTATTTTTAACATTTTATTTATTGATTTTAGAGAGAGAGGAAGGGAAAGGGTGAGAAATATCAATTTGTTGTTTCACTTATTTCTGTACTCATTGGTTGATACTTTTATGTGTGTGCTGACCGGGGATCAAACCCACAATCTTGGCATATTGGGACGATGCTCTAACCAACTGAGCCATCTGGCCAGGCCTATTATGATGCCAGTTTTAAAAACAAATGTATACATATACCTCAAAATATCTAGAGGGACATGCATGAAATGAAATAGAATTATTTCTGTATATAAGGCAAATTTTTATTTTCGCATTCTTAGTTTTCAGCATTGTCTAAATTTTTCTATAATCATCGTATATTAATTTTAATGGAATATAAAAAATACATAATATTTCCAGTCAAGGAAAAAAGCAAAGGAAAATACTCAAAGAATGTACCCGACGTGTTAATAGTAGTTGCCTCCACACAGTGATTTTCTTATCTTAAAATTTTTTATGCACTCTAACATTTCATTAAAGATACATTGCTATCTTTCTTTTTATTAATGGTTAAATTTTCTTAAATTCTCTTTTATTGATATTAGCATAGCTATGCCAGGTTGATTTTAGCCTGTACTTGCTTGCTACACCTTCTTGTATCCCTTTATTTTTAACCCTTCTGCAAGTCTCTGGTGAAGTATGTTTCCTATAGTATAATTTGAAGATCATACTGACTCTGACAAGGTACGTCTTTTAATTAGTTAGTTTAATTTGCTATGCATTGGGCGTGTCCTGATTTTTTGGACATAAACTACCATCTTATTCTGTGCTTTCTATTCATACTTCTGTTTTTCCTTCTTTTCTTTTTTCCTGTCCTGTTAGATTAGCAAAACATTTCTATCTCCCACCTTTTTCCTCCCTGGTGTGAAGGCTCTATATTATGTCTCTCTGATTTTGGAGGTTACCTTTAGTTTTTGAATAACATATTTAACATCCATAGCAATTTAACACATTTTTCCCTAACAATGTTTGAAGTTATTCAAAAGTTCTATGGTACTTCAGAACAGAACCTTAGCACAGGCTATTTCTATCGATTTCACCATCTTCATCACGCTTGCTCTTGCCAACATGTTTATGGCCTCACGGTTACAATGTGATTGTCATAAACTCCATTAGCTATCACATCGACATTCAAGCAGAAAAAGGAATGGGATGGGGAGAAAGTTTAACTTATAAATTAGACACAGTAAGAGATTAGCACTAACAAAATTGAACGATTTAACAACACTCCTCTTTATCAAGAAAGCAAACATTGTCTCATATTTTACTAGCAGAATTCCAACTAGGTTGCATTGACCAGAACCAAATCACAATGCCATCCTAACTACAGAGGAAGCCAGGAAAGTTAAGGCAACAAAGTGTTTGCCAGTAAGTGAGGATTCCTCCCCATTTTAGGCAAAACTTGAAAGTGGCTCATAAAGAGGGAACAAAATGCATCCCTTTTAACTATGATCCGGAGCAAGTTGCTTTCCTCCATTGTAAAATGAGCAGTTGGACTAGATTGTCTTTATTGATGGTATGCAGTGATGCAGGCCTGGGTCAGGGCAACGATGACGAAGTAGAAAGTATCTGAGAAATAGTTAAAGGGATATTCAAGAGGTTTGAGACTAAACGAGCCCAGCCTTTTCGATAATTTGCAATTTTTTTCATTTTTTTCATTCCTACCTAGTAAACAGCTATGTCTTGTTTCCAATTGCTTTTATTCAAGAAGTTATGTGTTATGACCAACACTGCTCTTCCACCAACCTATTTAGAATTAGTTTTTCTGTAAAAAAGGGAGGACTTGGATTCATAGCTCCTTTCAGCTGTAAAGTTTATTGATTTTTAACAATTCAATTCGGCCAAAGTTTATTAACTACTTAAAGTTTGATATTGATTAGAGAGAGGGAGAGAGAACTCATCAATTTGTTGTTCCACTTATTTATGCATTCGTTAGTTGCCCCTTGTATGTGCCCTGACTGGGGATCAAACCTGAAACCTTGGTGCATAGGAATGATGCTCTAATCAACTGAGCTACCCAGCCAGGGCTCACTGAATATTTTATACAACTAAGGCATCCTTCCAGATTCTATAAGAACATAAAGACGAGAAAATGTGGTTATTATTCACAGTATAATAAGATGATATAAGGGCTTATCATCATCATCATCACCACCATCATCACCTATGTTCTTTACTTCAGGCCTACTTGCTTACAAGGTCAGTCATAACATTGTTGGAGCCTAGTGCAGACAGAGTTTGTATTTTCACCTTAGGTATTTCCACTCCTGGCTCCATGTATTTGAGGTTGTTTCTTTCTATCTATCTATCTATCTATCTATCTATCTATCTATCTATCTATCTATCTATTTATATTTTGAGAGTACATTTATTAAAGCTGGAGACAGTAAAACAAGAAGTGCTTAGGACAGAAGAAGCAACAGCAGAAAGTTGCTTCTAGTTGGGATTCTAGTTGGGACTGCTTTGGCTCACTGAGGAGTCAGAGAAAAAGAGGCCTTGGAGACAGGGTCAGAGGGTTAGCCAGGGATGAGCTGCACTTTGCTCTCCTGTTTGCAAGTCTTGTGGGACCCCTTAGAGTTTAAGAAATGCATACCTGTGGGGGAAGCAGAGGGGAAAGGGAACACAGAAGCTCGCTCCCAGAAGTAGGAGCTTGCCATCTGAAGTTGTTTGTTTAAAAAGGGAGAAAGCAGCCCTGGCTGGTGTAGGTCAGTGCATTGCGCACAGGCTGCGAACCAAAGGGTCGCCAGTTTGATTCTTAGTCAGGGCACGTGCCTGGGTTGCAGGCCAGGTCCCCAGTGGGGGCCATGTTAGAGGCAACCACACATTGTTTCTCTCCCTCTCTTTCTCCCTCCCTTCCCTTCTATCTAAAAATAAATAAAATAAAATAAAATAAAATCTTAAAAAGGGAGACAGCATAGAGAAAAATGAGCGAATAGCAGGATTAGCTTCATTTTAGGAGAGTCCATGAAAATAAGATGGAGTTGGGGATACAATAGCTTGCTAGTCAGCTATTCCATAGCTGACTGTGGTCAAGCTAATAATAAGCTAGTCCATAATAGCTTACCTAGCTCTTGAGATGAAACATTTCTTCTTGACTTTGATTGATGAAGTGACATTTTGTAAAAATTTGTATGTGCTATGGAACAATTTAATCACTTTATTGGCCACATAGAAACTTAACACAGAATTAACTAATACCATATTTTGTCATTTATAATGTGCACTTATTTTCTCCAAATATTTGAAGGGAAAATAAAGGTGTGTTTTATACATGTGTAGTGCTAATCCCGTATCTATATAAATGTTTTTAATTCTTTTATGTATGCTTATGCATTAAAAGTGTAACTCTAGAAAGCAATAGCAATATCTGTATGCAAAATAATACCCTGGAATATAACTGGTTTTGTTTCTAAATATAAATAGGTAAAAAATTGAATTAAAAAATTAAAACAAAATATTTTTTTCTCAAAGTTTGAGCCAAAAATGTGGGTGCACATTACACGGCAAAATACCGTATGTACCCTTTGCTCTCGTTCCTCTTCATCTCTGCAGCGTGATCCTGACTCAGTGTTGCCTCCTTTGGTTTCTGCCGGTTTTCCAAACTTGGTTCTCAAGTGTTTTAGTCAATTTTGTGAATTCAGTGATATCCTCACCATACATTTTCTTATTTTTTAAAAGATTTTATTTATTTACTTTTAGAGAGAGGGGAAGAGAAAGAGAAAGAGAAGGAGAGAAACATCACTGTGTGGTTGCCTCTTGCATGTCCTTTGCTAGAGACCTGGCCTGCAACCCAGGCATGTGCCCTGACTGGGAATCGAACTGTGACCCTTTGGTTCACAGGCTCACACTCAATCCACTAAGCTACACCAGCCAGGCTATTTTCTTATTGTTTATGTGAATTTGAATCTTGTTTCTATTACTTGCAGCTGAATGCATCCTAAATGTCTACTAAGGTGAACCTATAAATTTGTCAATGTTCAACCATTTTTGGCCTATAAAACTTTAATTTTATATGGTTCAGTCTAACAGAATTTGATAATAGGAACTGCAATACCTAAAATGTGGGACTGATTAATTCAAGGAAGAGCAGGAGAGGGTGTAAGGCCCCACTTTTCTGGGCCTGTAAAGAAGTCTTTCTTATTTAGCAAAACCAAATAGTTGTCAATTATTAATCAATTATCATTGAAGTAGATGGAGTATACAAATATATTCATTGGGCCGTGGCTGGTGTAGCTCAGTGGATTGAGTGTGGGCCTGGGAACCAAACGGTCACTGGTTCGATTCCCAGTCGGGGCACATGCCTGGATTGCAGGCCAGGTTCCTAGTTGGGGACACGCAAGAGGCAACCACACACATTGATATTTCTCTCCTCTCTTTCTCCCTCCCTCCTCCTCTGTCTAAAAATAAATAAATAATAATAATAAAATAAAGGTACAACTGTTTTTAAAAAATAAATATATTCATTGGGATATGGAAAGATACTTGATAATGTACTTTTACATTTTTAGCTAAAATAATTGAAGAATTAAACTTAACTAATATTTAATACATGAACTGATATTAGTGTCTTCACTCAATTCATACATCAAATAATTTTATGTCACAAGGTTTGTGGCAGGCATGAATCTAGGTTTTCTGAGGCTTGATACGCCTATATTTTAGGAGCTTTCTTAAAGAAAAAGAACAAAAATTTATGAATACAGAATAAGGTATGAAAGCAAATTGTTATTTAGAAGAAAAGAAATAGGAATTTAAATTTCCTGTGATTTTCTCATAAACAGAAAAATCATTATTTAGTGTATTCCTGCCAGCAGAGACTTCTTTTTGACTTGGGCATCAATGGGAAGCATATCTTCCACGTGCAATTTTGCCTGTCCCTTTAGACTAATTTTCTAAAGAATAGTATCTGATTTCAGATACTATTCAGTGATTTCAAACTTTGTTTCTCTTCCACTACCTATATCTAGTACCTAGCATAATCGAACTCACTTAGGTCATGACATGACCTCTGGTGTTGCATCTTTGTATCGCAGAAGCTACGTGAGTCATCTCAGTGGCAGGAAAAATATTCCTGGAAAGCATTCCTATACCAAATGGCTAACAATAACTTCCACATAAGTACTTTCCATTAAACCCAAATTAAATGTACCCCCTCATTCCACTTCCACTTAGATTCAAAAAGATGCCTGCCTGGGCACTTCTGCCCCCAACTGACATGAGGCAGGGGTGTATGACAGAGAAGAAAGTGGAGTGGAAAGGAAGAGTGGTTTCAAACAAATTGTGCGAGGAGCCCGTGAACTGGGGGTTTTGATCATTGGCTTCTTTCGTTTCCCACATAATCCCCCTTGTCGGGCGATCCAGAAAACAGAGAGGGACTTCTTTCCCAATGGAGAGGATTTTAAAGGGAGTCCCTCAAACAGGAACTTAATATACTTTACTTGTAGTGTGTTATGATACATGGCAGTTTATGAGAGCCCAGTTACATAGAATTAAAAATCTATTTTCTAGCTTTAAGTAAACTAACCATCACAAAATGCCCAAGTGTCTTAAAAAGAATCCTGAGAAACCCTGGTTCATAACTAATAGTAATAATGTAAGTACAAGTGAAAGACAAGAAAACGGCAGAGCCAACATTTGTATGCTTCTGGTATGAATTCTTGTCAGCCCCATAATAAGACAAAAACAATGATGATGTAATCAGATCTGACAAGAGTTGGCCCCAAAATTTCAGGAAGACTATTTGAAATATGTATTTATGTCCAATAATGATGATATGAAGTTATGTTAGCAAGACATTAAAAAATCTTGCTTATTTTGAGTTAAATTAAAAGAATTGAAAAAAATTAAAATCTTGCTTATTTTGTTATATAAAATGTTATATTTATATGTATGTTCATGATGTAAAATGTTAATATGAAATGCCTTAATAAAATGTTTGCATTTACATATACTATGATTGCATGTTTATAAATGTTATACTAATAGAGGTGAGAATTTTTAAAAGTCTGGGGACCACATGGCTAAAGTATGGCCTATAGTTCATTAGAACCAAAGTCTAGTTCCTACAGTGGTTATGACATTTATTTATTTGGAGTGAATTAGTATGATAGCATGTTAAATATTTATGGATTATGGATTTTCCCCAACCATCAGGCTTTTGTCTATGTCATCCAATGGGTGAAATGTGTTAGACAACCTTTACCGTGTCTGCTTAGCTCAGAGTAACCATCTTTCTCTGACAATTTTCCACCCTTTCCAAACTCAAGAGTAGAATTCGTGAGCCCTGTTTTTACTCTGTGATCCTGTCCCCTTAGACAAGCTTGATTGGATGAGTAGACTTTTATAAAAACTGAGGTAATCAGTTGCTTTCTCTTTAGATTTTGCAATTTAAACTAAAATAGATGGCCATTTTCTTGAATGGTGATGATTTAAACTCTGGAGCATAGCTATGTTGCATAGCTATGTGCACAGAGAGGAGAAATAGTTATATTACAAGAGAAGTAGAAGAATAGAAAACTTTATTTACCTCCTTTCCAACTCCTTTACTACTCTTACTAAATATTTGATTTTATATTGTTTATATTGTTGGAGTGATGCAATTATGGGATGAGGGGCACAGCCAAAACATGCGGGCAGCTTTTAGAGCTGGAAAAGGCAAGAAAATGGATTCTCCTCTAGAGTCTCCAGAAGCAATGCAGCCCTGCCAACACTTTGATTTTAGCCTATTGATGTCTATTTTGGACTTCTGATCTCTGGAACTGTAAGATAATAAATCTGTGTTGTTTCAAACCACTAAATTTGTGGTAATTTATTACAGCAGCAATATAAAACTAATGCATGTGGGCTAGAAGAAAGTTCCTCTGCAACAGTTAACATACACTAGTTAAATTCCTCCCAAGGCACTTTGGACTTTCAATTCTATGTAGATTTGAATAATAGAATTTCAGAACTGAGAGGGACCTTCATGGAAGACTTGAGGTAAAGGTTATTTCTCCAAGGTTACTAAGCTAGCCAGGACAAAAAAAACAAACATCCAATTTTTCATCTATGTACATTAATGACTACAAGATTCCTAACTAAAAGGCTGGTATGTATAACATATTCAATAAGTGGTACAGTTTTTGTTGTCATCATCATTATGATTATGTACTTTTTAAATTTATAATACTTCATTTTTAAACATTGCCAAGTAAGGAGGCACCCTATGTTAAATAACCCCAAATTCAACTGCATAAATTTAAAGACCTAATTGGCTTTATCAAACAATCCATGAACTGGGCAGCATCCCATCTAGTAAGTAGAAACATCCCATCTAGTTGTGCCGAGGAGCTGTACAAATGGATGGCTTTTACAAGCAGAAATGGGGTAGGTCAAAAAAGTTAAAAGAGTGAATTATTTCAGGCAAGGTCACCTTTCCTTAGTGGAAGGAAGAGGGTCTTACCCGGCAGATTACTTCACTAGTGTTAACCAGAAAATTCCAGACTGACTGGCTTAAAATTCCACTCCTGGAAGAGGCTAAAACCGCAATTAGGTTAGGTATTCAGTCTTGGTAGGTCTCACTACAAGTGACTCCATGTGGAGTCTGTTGTTTCTTTTTTATATCTGAGACAAGCCCTGACCAGTGTGGTTCAGTTGGTTGGACATCATTTTGCAGAGAAAAGGGCTGATGGTCTGATTTCTGGTCGGGGTGCATGCCTGAGTTGCAGGTTCAGTCCTCAGTCAGGCGCATGCAAGGAGCAACTGATTGATGTTTCTCTCTCATATTGATGTTTCTCTCCTTCTCTTTCTCCTTCTCTTCCCCTCTCTCTAAAAATAAATAAAAATCTTAAAGAAAATACCTGAAACAAAGTTCAGAGTGCTCTTGCCCTTGGGGGCATTTTCAGATTCAAACAATATGGTTCAGAGGTTAAGCTGCAATTTTGACATCTAGGGGAACAAAATATGGAGTCTAGGTCCCATCATGTGGGGTGTCTCTGGTAAACCATGTTTTGGGCTGGTCCTCAGAATGACAGCACCCTGGGAGGTAAGGGTAAACCAAACTAAATCAATTACTCCCAAGATTCCCAATCTAGATTAGGGTGATCCTGTTTACTGCTACTCCAAGATCCTGCCAGAAGAAAATGAAAATCCTTTATTAAAGAAAAATCATAAATCTCACATTATTTCTTCGATTATGTTGAGCACACAAAGATAGTCAGGTAACAAGATAACATGAGTGAGAACCAGCATAAACAAAACATGACAAATAACTAGAACAAAAAACCAACAACAGACTCAATGGGACTTCAGATACTGAAATTATCAATGTCCCAGAGTGGCTCTGCCTCAGGCCAGCAGATAGTGTGTGGGTTCTTGACTTCATGCAGAAAAGATTTCACAACGTGACTCTAGGTGATTTTGAGAGTGCATTTATTAAAGCTGGGGACAGTGAAACAAAGGAATGGCTTAGGGTACAAGAAGCAACAGGAGAGAGCTAAGTAGTGTTCTGCTTTGGCTTATATTATAGGAAAAAAGTGAGCCACAATGGGCTGCATGGACTCATTGAGAAGTAAAAGTCACAGTGAAAGAAGTAAGTCCAGGTGAGGCTGCTTTTAGCCCACTGGAAAGTCTAAAATAGAAAAAGCAACAGGAGAGAGCCTAGGCAATGCTCTATTTTGGCTCTCTAGAAACCTGAAAGGAAAAAAGTGAGCCATGGCAGGGCTGCTATTAGCTCACTAAAAAGTCAGAGAAAATGGGGCCTTGGAGACAAGCTCAAGGGGTAAGCCCAGGAGGAGCTGCTGCTGCCTGCTGCTCCCCCAGTTGCAAGTCTTGTGGGGACCCTTAGAGTTTAGGAGAGAAAAGATGCATGCCTGAGAAGAAAGACAGACCTGGGAGTGCTCCAAAGAGAGCTTGTGCTGTCTTTGTCTTGAGGGTTCTTCCAAACATACATAGTGAAGGAGCAGAAAATCAAAGTCTAAGAGAAAAAAAAAAAAATCTCAGAAGCAGCCAGGGAAAAAACCCCAATGAACTTCAAAGAAACAGCCACACTGCCCTGGCTGGGCAGCTCAGTTGGTTAGAGAGTCAGGCAGGAGGTTTTGGGTTCAACCCTGTTGGGGCACATACAAGAGTCAACCAGCTGGAGCTGTAAATCGGTGTTTTCCTCTCTCTCTCAAAAAAAAAAATAGAATTAAAAAAAAAAAGGAATGGCCACACTGACAGCTAATTTTTTAAAGGCAACAACAGAAGTCAGAATCTTGAAATGAGTTTGAAGTGTACAGAAAGAACATAAACTGCTTCTGTAGTTACATCCCTTTCTCTGACTCTTCTGTCTTCTTTTACTTGTGATTACTTTGGACCCACCAAGAAAACAAAGATAATCTCCTTATCTCAATATCCTTAACTGAGTCATATCTGAAAAATCCGTTTTGCATTGTAAAATAGCATATTCTCAGGTTCTGAGGATTGGGATGTAGCTTCTATGATGGGCCATCATTGTGCCTGCCACATCACTATCCTTTACCTTGAGTGGCTCTTCCGTAAAGTCCCATTGAAAAAAGGAAATCAGTACAATGTTTTCAAAAGCAGAAAAGGATACGGCACTTTGCATACCACTTCACTTAACCTTCAACCTTAAACTTTGGTAAGGTAAATATTGTTACCCTGATTTTAAGGTTCTGAGATTGAACATGAGAGAAATTAGGTAACTTGACTGACGTCATCTGGCTGGTGTCTTACTAGAAGCCTGTATCCACATCACATTGGTCTTCATGACTCCAACAAAGGTTTTTCCACCACATCCAGAACAGATATAGCTTGGTTTATCATTGTACGAATGATTTCTGGCCAGTCTGGATCTTAGGAAACACACTTTAATTTGGTGGGAAAGGAATAATGAAGGAAGGTTTCAAACTGGGAGACACCTTTGAATCGCGTATTGGTGGTGACAGCTCTTCCTTTATCGACCATGTGACTCCGGTTAAATTCCATCCATTCTGTTAGGCCTCAGTACCCTCCTCTATAAGTTGAGCTGTATGGACCTAATAACACCCTTTTCAGTGTTATCCCCGCCCCCCACAGCAGCGGGAAGAGGCATTCTATGATTCTATGAGAGAAGCCCCGTGCCTCAAGATGCCTCCACCTTGTCGGGTGGGCCCTAGGATGATTGCATTCGAGTTAGAGGCATCTGAACTACTCCAAAGAAAACCAACTGCAGATGTGGGCAGGAAAAAAATGAGGGGCGATGAACGGGGTAAGAGGAGAAGAAAAGGCGACGCAGGCGGCGGAGTTGTAAACATAAATAGAATGCAAATAACCTAAGTAGCATGCAAATAACTCAAGATAACCATCAACGGTTCTCTATCGTTTACAGGGCAAATGAAACGCTCTCGGTGTCCGAGCGAGGATGCTGGGGTAAGTAGACAATGTTGTCGCTCTCAAGGCGCTCACAGAATGCTGGGCCACACTGTGTATTTAATGGGGGACACAGAACTCCCGCCTTTCTAAAAGACCTAGCTGTGCGAAATGTAAGAAAAACTGTGAAATGAAAATATACAATACGTTTGAGTGCGCCAGGGGCCGCGAGGAAGCACAAGCTGTGAAAACAACTGGGACGCCCCCCCGCCCCCCGCCATCCTCCTAAGGCCTAACTCAGACACACAAAAGAAACCGCCTCCGCTCTCGCCCTCGCCCTCAGGGAGGTAGTTTCTCAGCCCGCCTAGGCGCTCCGCTGCTGAGGCGACCTCGGCACCCCCCACCTCCAGTCGCCCAGGCTCCCCCGCCTCATCACCCCTCCCCGCTCGGTGCCTCGGAAGTGACGCAGCGCGCCCCGCCCCCGCCGCTAGATCGGCTGCTGCTGCCGCTGCGGGCTGACCTGCAGGAGGCGGCGGCGGCGGTGGCGGCGGCCGAGGCCGAGGGAAGATGGCGGACGGCGTGGACCACATAGACATTTACGCGGATGTGGGCGAAGAATTCAACCAGGTACGTGAGGGCGCGGGCCCACGCCGCCGAAGCGGGCGGTGCTGCGGCCCAGGAGCTGACTTGGGCCCACCGAGGGCTGCGGGCCGGCGCGGCTGCAGACCGTGCGCCTTTGCCGTCCGTGGGCCGTGCCGCCCGACCCATGCGCGGCGACCCCCCCCCGCCCAACCCCGGCCTCTCGTTCTCCCGCGTCGTTTTGCGGGCCGCGGGTGGTGCGGCCCGCTGCGGGGCGGTGAGCACGGACGCGGGCCGCAGTGTTGCCGCCGCTGGCCACAGTGGCCCGCCGCTGGCTCCTCCCTCGCCGCCGCCTCGCTCCCCATTGTTGGTGGCGGCCGACGGGCGCTTCCCGCCGCGCTAGGCCCGGGCGGTGGGGCCGCGTGTGCGCGGCGGGAAGAACGGGCAGCCGCCGCGCCCCGTCCTCCGCCGCGGGTTGAGGAGGAAGCCCGGCGAGGCGCGCGCCGTCCGCAGCCTCTTCCCCGCCGGGCCGCTCGGGCTCGGATTTCTCTCCGCTCCATTTTGTCTTTCTGTCCGCGCACGGTCGCCTCATGGAAGGCCGCGTTCACCGCCCTTTGTAACCCGCGCGCCGGGTCTCCCTGGGCTCTCTCCGTGTTGGCGACAGGCTTCGGCGGGGCGCCTTCCTCCTTCCTTCACAGTTCCTTACCGCGGCTTAGATGTGGACGCGTTTGCAACAAGTCCTTTGACTTTTGGACCCACAGCTCGTGTTAAAAGTCGGTGCACTGGCCGTGCCTCGGTGGTGGAGGGCTTGCGGTGCCTTTGAGGCCCAATAATTCTTGGCCTTTTTGATGAAAATACCTGGGAACATAGGTGGTCTGGGCCAAAACGAAGACTTGGAAGGAGGATGGTTGGATGGAACAGAAAAGATGGTAGCTCAACCAGAGATCAGAGGAGTGATTAAAGAACGGTCGTCCGAAATTCTTGATACCGTTTAAAAATAAAGGGTTGTAGATTTGACTTGATTTTTAGAAGCAAAATGCTCAGTGTCCTCCGAGGGATCTGCTTTATGCGTTTTGGAAGGCGAGAGAAAGTGAGAATGCAAGGTTTTCCCGGGACCTCACGGGCCACAGTTGGCCTAGAACCCGCCGCCGCGCCGTGTCGGGCATCCTTGCGAAGGTCTCATTTGTGACTAGAGGAGTGCTGTTTGAGCTCTGAGCCTGCCGTGCACGTCTTTACTGCCTTTTACGTAGTTACACCTTTTTAAAAACCTAAACTTGTAGTGCACCAAAAAGCTTTATTTTTTTTATATATATTTTCCAGGTCTGTATGAGAAACTTAATAAAATTCTACCGGTCAATTGTGTTTCTTTTTCTCCCTCCATTAGGGATCTTTTGTGTGGCTAGGGGTTTAACTTTGTTTGTTTGTTTTATTTGGGAAAGCTAGAAAGCCTTATCGTTCTTTTTCAAGAATGACTTGTGGCCCTGGTTTCAACATTAGAAAAGAAAAAAAAAAATTAGTTACCTGTAACTGTTTCCTACTCCACTAAAGACCGAATATGCCTAAATGTAACTCACTGTAATCAAACGTTAGGTTTTAAAATCTTGGTTCTTTTTATTGTGCTTGTATTTGGAATATGTGGTGCCTTAGTTATGTCAGTGACCGACTAGAAAATCATGTGGAAGCCCTGGCTGGTGTAGCTCAGTGGATTGAGCGCGGGCTGGAACCAGAGAGTCGCCGGTTGGATTCCCAGTCAGGGCACATGCCTGGGTTGCAGGCCAGGTCCCCCTTGCCCAGTGGGGCCCACGTGAGAGGCAACCACACATTGATATTTCTCTCCCTCTCTTTCTTCCTCTCTTCCCTTTATCTAAAAATAAATAAAGTCTTTAAAAAAGAAAGAAAGAAAATTATGGAGTGCTACACAGTCAGATCTAATGCTTTTAAGGCCAATAAAGACTTCTAGGAATTTTTTTCCTTTTATCACACCAGTTCAACATTTCATCCAAAAGCGGGCCTTACCTGCAACTAAAAGAAGAGTTAAATGTTTAAGACTGTCTTCCTTAGCTTTTCTTACAAGAGTATGTACATTTACTTTGCTTTTGTACACACAATAAATGAAGAATTGAGGTGCAATTTTAGAGCTTGAGCTTTCTTCAGGACATGTTTGTGAAATGTATTTTAGGCTTTTCAGACTTAATTTGGATGGGCATTTCTCTATTTTGTATAGGTGGATGGAATGATACTTGTTTATCTCTGCTGTTACTAATGCTGACTGAGCAGGACGTAACAAGAGATTAAAATTTTGTGGCCCTGATGAGGAACTGCTTTATAGGGTTCTTTTAAAAATGTAACTTTTTGTTGACTTGTACCTACAGCATTTTATCTCAAACATAGTTGTATAATTTTACTAGTAGAATGTTTGTACTTTTGAATACTTAATGGGATTAAATAGACACAAAAGGATAGTTGGTTTTCAAGGTTCATCTTTTTAAATTATTTATTGATTGATTTTTAGAGAGAGAGGAGGGGGAGGGGAGAGAAACATTGATTTGTTGCTCCACTTAGTTATGCATTCGCTGGTTGATTCTTGTCTGTGTCCTGACTGGGGAATTGAGCCTGCAGCCTTGGTGTATCAGGAGGGAGGACACTCTTAACTAACGGAGCTACCCCTGTGAGGTCTCATCCTGTTTTTTAAAATGTTAATATTATTGATTTTTTTTCCTGAAATTTTTATCACAATTAGAGGCAACTACAGAATTATTACTGATTTATTTACTTTGCACCATATTATTAGCTGGTGTCATTATTTGTATGGGTTGTTGTAGTAAACTGACTTATTGTAGCTGAGTAAAATGTTTTACTAAATATAACCAGTATTGATTTATTTTAGCTTCTAAACTGCTGTAAACATTTTTAAAAATCTTTGTTCTTTAATGTGATCTGCAGTTTTCATTGAATTTGTGTACTTTGAAATTCTTTGTAGTCTGCTGTAGCTCAGTGGATTTAGTGCTGTCCTATGAACCAAAGGGTCTCAGGTTTGATTCCCAGTCAGCACACATACCTGGATTGTGGGCCAGGTCCCCAGTAGGGGGCGCACAAGAGGCAACCACACATTGATGTTTCTCTCCCTCTCTTTCTCCCTCCCTTCCCGTCTAAAAAAGAAATAAATGAAATCTGTAAAAAATAAAATTAGAAAAATCTTTGTGGTCTATGTGTTTTTCATTTCTTCTATTTTATTTATTTATTTTTAGATTTTTTTTTATTGATTTTGCAGGGGGAATAAGAGAGTGAAAGAAAGAAACATCTATTGGTCCACTTAGTTATGCATTCATTGGTTGATTATTGCACGTGTGCCCTGACCAGGGGGATCCAGCCTGCAACCTTGGTGTATGGTAGTGGTGCTCTAACCAGCTGAGCTACCCAGCCAGGGACTCTTCTATTTTAAATAGTCATTCTTTTATGAAGGGGGTGTGTGGGGGGGTGTGTGTGTGCATGTGCGCTTTGGAAAAGCACAGTATAAACTCATTTCAAAAACTGAGATTCAACTGTCTTATGAAAAACTTCAGTTTGGAGATGGGGGAAGAATAAGTTAATGAAACTGTAATAGAGTTCCTTTCTTTACCAGAATTTAAGAATGGAGAGTAAAGTTGAAGGGGAGAAAAGGCACAGGGACTGGACTAATTTTTATGCAAACGCTTTAGTTTTTAAATTGAAGGTCTCTGGATGTAACCAAATTGAGAACAGTTGTTCCAGTGGAAGGAGAGTTTGAACCACTTCCAAATCTCTGAATTAACTTGAATTTGGAATTGAGAAGAAAGCAGTTTTGTTTTAGCCTTTTAGTGTGTATCAGTTTAATTTGAACTAGGATTTGTACTCAGATATAGTGTTACTAGCCTAATATTTAATAATTATAGACTTTTTACTAAACTCAATAAAAAAATTTTAAAGCTCAGTTCAAAACATTTCTTGAATTTCTATTATATGCCAACAAGGAAGGATGCAAAGTTTAGATAGAATGCACTGTAATATGGGTGCGAGGCACCTACATTATTTTAACACCCTTGACAGGTTGTGTATTGTAGAATCCACTCCTTTATGTGTATCTTTACCTGTAGAATATTTGTTGGCAGGGAAGGGGAAAGTCAACAATTCTGTGAATTTCAGGAAAGTGATACTGTATGCATTGAAGTAGTATGTGTTTTGCTTGTTGGGGATCAAAAGCTCTGAATGTAGAATTTAGTTGCTGATCTGTCCAACAGTATGTCACTGATAACAGTGCTGCTTTAGTAATCTGACCACCCAACTTTAAAATGAAACGGTGTGTTGGTAGTGGCCAGGAAAAAATTTCATTTAGGAGTTACGGACCTAAACAGCCTCATACGTCAGCTTGCCTTTATTTCATGAGGTGTTCTACTTTATATTTAATCATTATGTATCTACTCTTGCCAGTTGTCTAGCCAATGTTGGGAAATGAGTTTATTAGACAAATATCAGTGAAACCTTATTTCTGAAAAATTTATATTTAATAGAATACCCATTAAGATACAGATGTAAGGTTGAGAATTGGATAGGTAGAGACTGATTCAGAAACTTGGGTGGAAGTGTTTAGGAAAGTTAGAACTCTTTTCTATTATTATTATTTTTAAAGATTTTATTTATTTTGGGAGTGGGGAGGGAGGGAGAGAAACATAGCTGTGATGATAGAGAAGCATTGATTGATTGGCTGCCTCTTATAACCAAACTCACAACCCTTGCATGTGTCCTGACTGAGAATTGAACCAACGACCTCTTGCTTTGTAGGATGATGCCCTACCAACAGAGTCACACTGGTCATGGTCTCAGTTCTGTTATTTTTAAGTGTGATCCATTCAGCTGCCTATAAATTGTCTACTTTGTGGTTTATGTGGCATATATTTAGTAAGAAGTTGGCTTCCTTACTATCAGTTGAGCTTTTTTTACAGGGATTACAAACTACTTTTAATATCTATTCAGTATAATTAGACAAAATCAGAAAATGATGTATTTTCTTTATTAAATTTCTATTGATTTTTGAGAGAGAAAAACAGAAACATCGATTTGTTCCACTTATTTATGCATTCATTGATTGCTTCTTGTATTGTGCCCTGACGAGAGAGGGAGCCTACAACCTTGGAGTATCATGTTGGTGGTCTGACCAACTGAGCTACCTGGCCAGGGCAAAAAATGAATATATTCTTTAAAAAGTAAATAGATATTAGGTTGGGTTATCTGCTACTGGATTTTGTGTGCTAGTATTTTTATTTCTTGATGTAGAATACATTTGTAAATACAAAATGTAACTTTCCCCCTGCTTATATTTCTCTAAATGGAAGTGACTGTTAAATTCCTTTGATTCCCCCCACCCACCCTGGTAGTGAGGGTTTAAAACAAGTGGCCTTTACTGTGCCATAACTGGTAGTATCATATAATGACAGAATGACATTGCTGTAATTTTTGAATCAAAAGCAGTGTTGGGCCTGTCAGGGGAATAAAGCATATGGTACAGCTATACCATGGTCATTCCAACAATGGTATTCAGTATATATAGTATATTAGTGATACTAAAATTTTATGGGAGGTGATTAGGAAAAATATGTCTAAAAATAACTCTTTGGGGGGATGGCGATGGTGATAATGAAAAAACTGTTGAGAAACATTGTTTTAAAAAGGAATTAACAGAATTTTGATTACTGTCCATGTTATTTTTAAGTGTTTTTTCTGACTTGGCAACAGCTACTTGTATATCATGTACTATATTTTGAAGTGCAAAATCTTGAGAGAATGTCTAGCGTTTAGAATGCTTATAGTGATTTAGAATGTAGGGAATAAAAAACAATCAATTTTTATTTTATTTTATTTTTTAAGATTTTATTTATTTCTTTTTAGACAGAAGGAGGTAGAAAGGGATGGGGAGAAACATCAATGTGGTTGCATCTCATGTGGCCCTCCTGGGGACCTGGGCCACAACCCAGGCATATGCCCTAGACTGGGAATCCAACCAGCGACCCTTTGGTTCACAGCCCGTGCTCAATCCACTGAGCTACACCAGCCAGGGCTCATTAATCAATTTTTAAAACAAACCCTAAGTGCTGTTAATAATTGGAAGTTACATATAATGTGCAGCTCTATTGGTGATTAACTACTATGAAAAGAGATAGTTAAGATTGTGCAGCATTTGGTATCTAAAACAATTAGAGGCGTAATGTTGATATTTTCTTGTTTTTGAGTGCCATTAAAATTTCCTAAAGATACTAATTGAAAATACATAGTAGAACCTGACATTGTTGACCTTTTCTTTTTTTTTTTTTTTGACAAAGTAGAAGCCATGTTTTTGTTTGTTCAGTAGACCTTCAGAACTCTCTTTATCTATGATATACATTTTGTGTAGAATATGCATACTTTCCCTCTTTTTAAAGTGGGAACAAAAGGTTATGTTCTATTTTTTTTTTAATGTGGAGGATAAGTGTGATATGCTGAAACTGAAAAGGAAGATTACTGATACTACAAAAGAGTGTGTGCTTTGAGTTGAAATTTTAGTAATGATAGCAGATGTATTTAGAGTCATTAATATTTTTTCACCACAACCAAATGTATACTGTTGGGGCTAGAAGTATAGGCTGTGGCCTGGGAACATAGCCAAGCTAACCAGTCCACATGGAGATCAAATCCCAGGACCGTGGTCTCGGTTTGCATCATACTTCAACCAATTGGTAGCAGTCTAGCTACCAAATTGGCTGATCCTTAATATTGGTAGAATCATATCAATATGAAAAATTGGTTGGTGTCAACATAGGAATTAATGGACAAAAATAGTGATTGTGATTGACCAGGTTAGTGGAGCTGCAATTATGCTTGTAAGTTGTTGTCTACTTACATAAACATTTTCCTAGATTTACAAGCAATAAAAAATCTAATAATGTGTTAACACATTCAGTGAAAGTATAAATTTAAATATTTTTACTTTAGTCCTGTTATTAATAACTCTTGCATTCTTTTTTACTCTCCCTCAGACCATATATTATGATTATAGTCTCTGCTGAGGAAATATAACTCCCTTTATATAATAATAGTAATAATTCTTTTTGAGGTACAGAACCTAGTTGCAAAATATTTTAAAGGACCCACTACCCTTTGTGGGAACTTTTTAGTGTTTCAAGTGCGTGGAACCACTAATTTTTACTATCACTGCAATTTGAGCATGTTGCTTTGTTTAACAAAAGCTCAGTTCTGAAAGATTATTTTGGTACTGCTGTACAAACAGTTAAATTATGGCATTATTTAGTGACTTGTGGTCTTAGTTTCTGCCGATTGCTAAGATGGCTTTGTTTTATGGCTTCACTTGAGATTTTGGGTCCTTCATTAAATGTCTTATATTCTATCTCATAACAAAATTGTTATCTAAAGATTCTGTTGTATAATTAGTAAATTGGTTGACTCTTTTATGCAGAAGTTTACCTGAAGGTGACTTTACAAATTTCAGGTCCCTTTGGCTATGTGTATAAATGGTATTTCTCCTAGTTTTTTTTTCTTTTCTCTTTAAAAAAATTTTACTCTGCCTTTATTCTGAGTAACACTATGTTCCTTTGGGGCCTATAATAATATTTTGTTGCTCTGTTCACAATTGTATTATGAATGCTGTCGCTAGGTCATTCTCTGTTCGTGTAATAGTCCCTAAAACTATTAGCTCCTCTTACCATGCCATTTGTATAACATTTCCTTTTTAATAATAATAAACTGTATTGATGGGAGGATATGAGTTATGTCTGAACTTTTGAGTTTGCTGCTTTGTAACTGTGATTGCCTCTCTATTATCTCAGATACTCTGGCAAACATAGGTTTACAGTTTAGAGTAAGCAAGTTTATTCTTGTATTTCTATTTATTGTATTATTTCCCATACAAGCAACTGTAAACCTGCTTTTTTCCCACCCTGTATTCTACATCACAGGAATAAAATAGTTCATATCGATTAGGTACTTAATGGTGGAAAGGGAGAAAGATGAAAATAGATTTTTGTCTGATATAGGGAGCTAAACCTGTGGTCCAGTAATGGTTACCAAAGGCAATTGTAGGTGGTGTTGAGTGTTCTGCCAATTCCTACGTTTCCTTTTATTTACAAATTGAACCCTTCTTTTTCATTTTTCTCTTTCTTTATATATGTTTCTTTTTTGTTTTCCTCTTGCTTATTTTGGCATGCAGGTGGCATCCTTTAGCATTTCTTTAATTTTGATGGTGACAGTGACAAAGCTTTACTATATCCTTGTTGATGTCCTTTTTCTAAGATTTTATTTATATATTTTTAGAGGAAGGGAAGGAGGAAGAGGAGAGAAACATCAATGTGTGGTTGCCTCTTGTGCGCCCCACACTGGGGACCTGGCCTGTGCAACCCAGGCATGTGCCCTGACCCTTTAATTCACAGGCTGACACTCAATCCAGTGATCCAGGGCAATGTCCTTTTTCTCTTGCTAATTAACTAGATATCTAAAAAGTCAGGTAAGTAGTAATTCTTTGTTGACTGAGAATAATAAAACTATTGCTAGACACTAATTTGTATAGTTTTACTTTTTTTTAATTTATTTTCTTTCCCTTGTTCATTTTTTGACATTTGGAATTATTTACATACCCACATTTTAACATTCCTTCTCTATGGCTTAGCTCACTATGTTTTTTTCTAAAACTAATGGATTTCACAGTGCTAGGAAACAAGATCCTGAATACCACAGCAAATAGTAGTTGTGTTTTTCTGCAGTTAAATATTGAAGATTTGTAATGGCCCTGATTTTTGTTTGTATTTTTGTGTCAGTTTTTTAAAAGCTCATCTATTTGTATTAATTCATGTATTATTACTTTCACTTTAAGAATATTTTACTTGCAAGAAAAGTTTTACATTATTTGTTTTGTCTCCATGTTATTCTTTTCCCAGAGGAACATTATTCTCTGTGTTATAATAGTGAGAAATTTGGATTTATTGTATAGCCATTTATAGGCACTGTTCAAGAATTACATACATGTGTGGCATAAAGTGAGAAGATTTTTTCTGATATCTTTGGGGCTTTTTTGATCTTCTACCAGATTTTTAAAACAAATAGTTGAATGAATTTCTAAAAATTAATAGTTGAATGAGTTTTTAGAGAGAGGGGAAGGTAGGGAGAAAGAGAGGGAGAGAAACATTGATGTGTGGTTGCCTCTCACTCTCCCCCAACTGGGAACCTGGCCTGCAGCCCAGGCATGTGCCCTGACTGGGAATCAAACTAGGGACCTGTTGGTTCTCAGGCTGGTGCTCAAGCCACTGAGCCACACCAGCCAGGGCTAGTTGAATGAATTTGTATTCAAATCTGTTTCGTGTAGTGGTCTATTATATAATTTAGAGCATTATTTCTGTATCTCAGGAAGCTGAATATGGTGGGCATGATCAGATAGATTTGTATGATGATGTCATCTCTCCATCTGCAAATAATGGAGATGCCCCAGAAGATCGAGATTACATGGATACTCTCCCACCAACTGTTGGTGATGATGTGGGTAAAGGAGCAGCACCAAATGTTGTCTATACATATACTGGAAAGAGAATTGCATTGTACATTGGAAATCTAACGTGGGTAAGTAAACTTACCATATGAATTAGATTATTGGCAATTGATTTTTAACTACTCCAGTACTAAATGTTTTTCTTGATTTTTATAAAATAAGAATTTGAGATTGGTTGTTCTGTATGCTTGCTTATGCTATGAGGAGAGCAATAAAAAAGTACCTTTAAAATATAAATTCCAGATCTTCTAGTTTTGAATTTTGTAGTCATTCAACTTGTTTTGGTAGAGATTCCAATTAAATATAGTTCAACTATTTTGTCTTCAAGTCAGTTGTTCTTTTCTCCCACTTCCAGACTTCATCTGTCTCAATTTTACCAACAAAAAAAATGTTCACATAAGGTCTCAAACCAGGATTCAGAACTGTAGGAGAGAGACACAATTCATATTACAGACTTGTTGAGTTTAATTTCTGCTCTTAAATTTGAAATCTGATTTATGTTAATACTGCTGTATACATTATTTTAATTTGAGTTTATGAGACTGCAAGATTAGTGGTTGGCAGTTTCATTAACTGGATGTTTAATATAATTTGTTAATTTTATTAGCATTAAATTTTAAACACTCAACTAAAGCAGCCTTATAGCGTTTTTATATCTCTACTTGGAAACATGTATTATATATACTGGGAAGTTTAAAAATTGTTTAGTAATTAAAACTTGCCCTTCCTCAGAAAGAGACTTGACTTTGGGTGGTGAACACACAGAATAGTGTACCAGTGATTTTTAAAAAGTTGATTTGAGAGAGAGAGGAAGGGGGGAGAAAGAAAGAAACATTGATTTTGTTGTTTCACTTACTTATGCATTCATTGGTTGATTCTTGTAATATGTGCACTGGCTGGGAATTGAACCCCCAACCTTGCTGTGTCTGGATAATGCTCTAACCAGCTGAGCTACCTAGCTACGGCCTATACCAGCTATTTTCAACTGGAGTGCTCTAGGAATTAAAACATGCAGTACATGAATGTTTAGTCAGGGCACTGACCTCTTTTTCTTTAGATTGCCAAGTGAAAAAATAACAACAGCCAACACAGCAGTAGCCCTTTGGTGTGAGTGAATCAACATTATACCTCTTTTTGTCAGACCAGCAAAAATATTTTTTTGGTGTGCCACAAAATTTTAGTAATTAGCTTATGTGTAACATGAGGTGAAAAGGGTTGAAAATCGCTACAGTGTACACATGATACACTATAGAATTAACACTTGAAACCTATATAACTTCATTAACCAATGTTACTCCAATAAATTCAATAAAAATTAAAAACTTGTCCCTCTTCCACTTTCCTAATAGCATTTTATTTTTAAATGTTTACGTTTTTAAAAAAACGAATTGATCTTCCACCACTCAGTCTGACAATTTTTTAATACTGGAAACAGTAGCAGTATAGAATGGTTGCTAAGTAAGACTTCGAGTCTTAGTTCTTCCGTTTATTAGAGTGTGATGTTGGACAAACTCTTTAGCCTTTCTATTGCATATGTGAAATGGGATTAATAGGGCTTGTAAGATTGTTTTAAGAGTTAAATATTCGATATAAAATGCATGATAGGTACACAGTACATGTTAGTTTTTTCTTTTCATCTTTTTTTTAAAAATGGGATTTATTTCCCCCCAAAAAATTGCCTTTAAGGGGAGGAAATGACAAGTGAGATTGATTTTATTGAAAATTTAAAATCTTTGCAATTCAAAGTTGGAAGAGACCAGAAACTTACTAAGAGTAAAAAAACAAAGTCTATTCTATCTCTAAGGGTTTGTATCTTCTAATTTCTGAAAATTACCAAGGAATGAAGTTTTGTCCTCAGGTCTTTATATGTTCTTTTAACGAACTATAGAAATGATCCCTGAAAGTATAGTCTTCTTATATGTTCTTTTAAAATTGGAGACTGACTTACAGTAACTGTACTTAATTGCACTAGGCATTAATTTTCTCATGTTTATTTTGAGTTTATTCTTAAAAACTAACTTGAAACAATAAAAATCTTGGGTATATTTTGATGCATAATGAAGGGGAAATGTCTTGCAGTGGACAACAGATGAAGACTTAACTGAAGCAGTTCATTCTTTGGGAGTAAATGATATTTTGGAGATAAAATTTTTTGAAAATCGGGCAAATGGCCAATCAAAGGGGTAAGATTTTTTTCCCTAATATGTTAGTAGCTAGTATTATAGTTTTGGGGGTAAGTTTCCTTAAAGCTAATGTTAACTATAAATGTGCTTTATTATTCACACTGAGAGGAGGTTTTTGGGCATAGAATCATACTCAGTTCATTCGCGATGTGATCCAGCTCACTAAAACTAGTGGAGCTGGAAGTGTGGGCAGATAATGTCTATTCTTTAATTTTCCTCAGTTTTCTCTACCTATGGTTACAGTGATTATTGATATGACAGTTTGAAGAAGTATTATTCCTGTGATTAAAGGGTGGGGAAAAATGGGCAACTGGAAAATAATGTGACATGGATGTTTTTCTTTATTTTCCCAAACTGTTAAACTATACAAATGAGGTAAGGTCATTATAGGAACATAATAAAATATTAGCTATCCAAAGTAAAAAAAATTTAAAAGCCATAATCACACCATCCATAGATGATCACCCTTAACATTTTAGTGAATATACTTTCAGATTTCTTCATAGTGCTTCATATTTTTATTGCAAAAAAACCCCAGGATTACACTTTACATGTTTTATAATATATTGGATACAAGGAGTAAAACAAGTATTTATCAATAAATAAATATTCTCTCTAATTCTTTCCATCAACTTGTATGCTACTGTAATTTATTTTACCATTCTTTTATTTGGGCTGTTACAGTTTTATCTATTGTAAGTGTGTTACAGTAGGCATTATTTTATATAAAACTATCTCCTGAACATTTGCAATAGCTCCTTTGGTGTTCCTGCTTTCAGCCTTGATCTACAGTTTATACTGCACATAGAAGTTGGGAAAAAGTGACATAAATATTTGTCTACTCAGAATCTTCTAATGGCTTCCTATCTTACTCAGAGTAAAAGCCAGAATCTTTACTGTGGCTACTGGCACTATGTGATCTGTTTCCCCACCACCGTTCTGACTTTATCTCCCCTCAACTCTTCGCTTTCTTACACTGTTTCTCTTTGTTGTTCCTCAGACACATTCCTAATTAGGGCCTTTACACGAGAGGTTTCCTCTTAGTTTACTTTCTCCCCAACTATGCACATGGATCTCACTTTGTTCAGGACTGTGTTTAAAAATTCCTTCCCTGACCATCTTGTGCAAAATAGCACCTTCTGTTCCCATCACTGTGTGTTTCTTTTTTCTTTTTTCCTGTTACTAGTGTATTTTTACTTGTTTATTGCCCTGTCTCCTGTTACATTATAATCTGCATGAAAGTAGGGATTTTGTTTTGTTCACTACTGTATCTGTAGCCCTAGAATATTGCCTGGCATGTGGGAGGCATTGTGTTGCTCAATAAATATTTGTTAAATTAATGAATTCATTAAATTTTTTCTAAATTTAATCTAGACGCAAAACAGTGGAATTTTTTTGTTGACCAGAATAAAGGATCTAGTTAATAACCATTTTGAACATTAGGGAGAAAAGGGTTCTAAACTCCTAAGAGTCCTTCTGATAATAATCTAGAATGTTCTGTAGCTGTGCAAAATTGGTAATCATTTTTGTTTCGAATGTATTTTTCTTAATTGTGATATAATTCGTATACCATAAAATTCATCCTTTTAAAGTATTCTAGTATACTTACAAAGTTGTTCAACCTTGGCCACTAACTCAATCCAGAACATTTCCTCACCCGCAAAAGAAATCTCATAACTATTAAGCAGTCTGTATGGATTTGCTTATTCTGAACATTCCATATAAATGGAATCATACAATAAGTGGTGCCTTCTTTCACTTAGCATAATGTTTTCAAGGTTCATCCATGTTATAGCATGTATCAGTACTTCATTATTTTTATGGCCACATATTCCATTGTAGGAATATACTTTTTTAGCAGTTTTACCCATTATTTGATGGACATTGGGGTGTTTCAGCTTTTGCTATTATGAATAATGCTCCTATGAATATTCATATACCAGCTTTGTATGAACATATATTTTCAATTCTGTTGGAGAGACACACACACACACACACACACACACACACACACACACACACACACACATCCCACCCCCCACACCACCCCCGCCACCCCCCAACCCCCCGAGTGGAATTGCTGGATTATGTGTTAACTGTATTTAACTTTCTGAGGAACTGCCAGATTATCAAAGTGGCTGTGCTATATTACATTCCCATCAGCAGTGTATGAGGGGTCCAGTTTCCCCTTATCCTCACTAACACTTGTTAATTGTCTTTTTGATTAAAGCTATCCTAGTGGATGTGACATGGTATCTCCTTGTAGTTTTGATTTACATTTCCCTGATGGTTAATGATGTTGAGCATCTTTTCATAGTGGCATTATTCATAATAGCCAGAAACTTAAGAACAACTCAAATATCCGTCGATGAATGGGTTTTTAAAATGTGTCCTATCCGTATAATTGAATATTACTCTGCCGTAAAAAGGAATTGAGTGCAGATACATGAACATGATTAAACCTTGAAAACATGCTAAGCAAAAGAAGCCCGTCTCAAAGGACTGCATATTTTATTATATGATGTTTATATGAAATGACCAAAATAGGCAAATCCATATTTAGAAAGTGGATTAGTGATTGTTTAGGGTTGGGGGATGGGAGGAAATGGAGTGATGGCTGATGGGTTTGAGGTTTCATTTAGGGGTGATAAAACATTCTAAAACTGATTGTGATGATGGTTGTAAAACTCTGAATGTACTAAAATTCACTGAACCTTTTAAGTGAGTGAATTGAACGTTATTAAAAAGTTAAAGATGAAAGTGTGAACTTGAACAGCTTAAATTTTAGAAATATTTTAGATAAAATTAAATTCAGGCTATTTCATTTTTAATAATGATAACATTGACGCCGCCTCACTTTCTCCCTTGCCCCTTTAAACATCTCTTAGGTTTGCCCTTGTTGGTGTTGGATCTGAAGCATCCTCAAAAAAGTTAATGGATCTGTTGCCTAAAAGAGAACTTCATGGTCAGAATCCTGTTGTAACTCCATGCAATAAACAGTTCCTGAGTCAATTTGAAATGCAGTCCAGGAAAAGTAAGCAATTCCTCTGAGGCTTTTATTAAAAGAGGTGTATTTTAATCAAAGTTGCTAGCATTTATTAGATACTATACTAGAAAAATCTTAATATTTAGTTTGTTGGTGAACCCGTTTTTGAAAGTCCATGCTTTCAGTTTGATTTAATTACTGGTTATGACTGTGGTTCTGTGTACTGGAAACCTACTCCCATTTTTCTCTAGGTGTCACAAACCCAATACTATTCAACAGTGTGCAAGTTCTATAGCCCTACCATGCTTTTCCTGTCATTCCCATCCTAGAGAAAGGAAGAAACTACATTCTAATCCTTAGATTGAAGCAAACTTAATGTGGATGTGTGTTATGGTGGTGGAGAACCCACTGATAACCAGAAAATATTCGTTGATTTCTGCTTGGTACCAAGACCTTTCACCACTTGGTAAAGTGAATATAGAAAAGATTTGCCATTACCCACTTATGAATGTTATCACTTACAGAGATAATATGAATGATCATGTAATTAACAAATTCAAGTGGCACTTAAGGCTTAACTGAAGAATATGTTACAAAATTTAAATGATTTATGTTTAATGAAATTCAGATTTCTGTTGGAGAATTTTGGTCTTGGCTGCTGCAGAGTACTGTATTTTGAAAGTAACTCATTTATTTCTTGGAAGTACATGTGTGCCTGAATATTTGATACTTCAAAAGAACTTAAGTAAATGTGAATGTTTTCCTAACTAATACTTCTGTAGTAGTTTGGATAGGCCCAAGGCATCTGTAAGTTAGTGTATAGTATAAATGAACTTTGAAATATGGTTGTTTCTAATAACAGTGGTTACATTTCAGAGAACTATTTTAATAAATGCTATTTATGAGTATTTGGATATTTGCAGCTACACAATCAGGACAAATGTCTGGGGAAGGTAAAGCTGGTCCTCCGGGAGGCAGTTCACGTGCAACATTTCCACAAGGTGGTAGAGGACGGGGCCGTTTTCCAGGGGCTGTTCCCGGTGGGGACAGATTTCCTGGGCCAGCAGGACCAGGAGGGCCACCCCCACCTTTTCCAGGTAAAAATTTTCTTAAATTACCATGGATAAAATGTATCTATCTAATACCTCTTTTCCTTTTCTCTCTTTTCAAGTAATGCATTATTAATGTGTCTTACTCTCCTTGTTATGCTATTTTTGGAATCCAGGAAATTTGATCAAGCATCTTGTTAAAGGAACTCGGCCTTTGTTCCTGGAAACTAGGATTCCATGGCATATGGGGCACAGCATAGAGGAAATACCCATTTTTGGCCTAAAAGGTCTTTATTTTTCTCCAAACTTGCTTGACTTATATATAGAATATTTACATCCGTCTTATTTTCTTACCTCTTAAAATCTTTCAAGAACATTTTTCCTTGTTTCACTTTCTAGCTTGGCATCAGAGTAGAATATAAGGTGGGTTATTTCACCATAAGAAATGTGTGTATACTGAAAGATGGAAGCTATCTCTAAGCATTATTGTCTTTTGTCAAGTTTTTGTTTCAGTAATTTTTCTTAAGCATAAATTGAGAAGTTAAATTTGTAAGGATAGACTTCACCTTTGTAATTGTTAGTGTAGCATTTACCACATGGGTTTTATTTAAAGAGAAAGCATCTTGGTCTGTGAGTTATGCTTTAAAACTGTAACCTTGGCATAAAGGTTAAAAATACCTTATTGAAGTGTTTCTCTTCCCTTTTTCTCCCTCCCTCCCCCTCTTCCCCTGTCCCTGTCCCTTTCTCTCTCCCTCTCTCCACTTTATTCTGTAGCTGGACAGACTCCACCACGTCCACCCCTAGGCCCTCCAGGCCCACCAGGCCCACCAGGTCCTCCACCTCCTGGTCAGGTTCTGCCTCCTCCTTTAGCTGGGCCTCCTAATCGAGGAGATCGACCTCCACCACCAGTTCTTTTTCCTGGACAACCTTTTGGACAGCCTCCATTGGGTCCGCTTCCTCCTGGTCCTCCACCTCCAGTTCCAGGCTACGGCCCCCCTCCTGGTCCACCACCTCCGCAACAGGGACCACCTCCACCTCCAGGCCCTTTTCCACCTCGCCCACCTGGTCCTCTTGGGCCACCCCTTACACTTGCTCCTCCTCCGCATCTTCCTGGACCACCTCCAGGTGCCCCACCGCCAGCTCCACATGTGAACCCAGCTTTCTTTCCTCCACCAACTAACAGCGGCATGCCTACATCAGATAGCCGGGGTCCACCCCCAACAGATCCTTATGGCCGACCTCCGCCATATGATAGGGGTGACTATGGGCCTCCTGGAAGGTAAGTTAGTATGCGTCTTCGAAATGTGTGTTTGGTAAAAGATATTCTAGGCTCCATCACTGAGGTTTTTAAAAAAAATTATGGCCTTTTCTCCAGGTATTTAGTTTTCTCTTACAAGAGGTGTATGACATAGTGAGAAACATACAAAACAGCGTTGGGAATAATCCAGCACCACCACATGCATAGCTATGTGATTTAGGACAAGTCACTAAATCCTGGAGATTCATTTTTGTCATTTTTTAAGTTAAAAGAGGTTTAAAAAGATAATTTATTATTTTTAAAATTATTATCTAAAAAATAATAAAGTTTAAGGGTCATCCTCTCTGCAAAAAAAAAAAATTTAAGCAAGCATATGGAATTCTACTTTCTTATATATATATTTTATTTATTCATTTTTGGGAGAGGGGAAGGGAGGGAGAAGAAACATCAATGTGTGGTTTGCCTCTCACATGGCCCCCACTGGGGACCTGGTCCGCAACCCAGGCATGTGCCCCGACTAGGAACCAAACCCGTGACCCCCTGGTTCACAACCTGCACTCAATCCACTGAGCTACACCAGCCAGGGCAGAATTCTATTTTTAAGATTTTAAAATTTGAATCTCATTTACGGATTAATGGCACTACACAGAACACTGAAGTTTCTTCATCGTTTTAGGAATTAGATGAGTTTGTTTGATAGCTGCTACGGATTACCTCATGCTGCCTATGGTCCTGAGTGGCACATTACTAACTTTTAATTAAAATAGGAACATTAAATAATTTACAAAAGTATTTGGGTAGATGAAGGCTTGTAAAACACAGGACTTGTAGAAATTAAAATAATGGCAAACGAGAGAAAAGCTGGGTGGCAACTCCTGTTGAACCAAGTGATGTCTTAGCCCCTTCTCAAAGTAATTTAAAAATTATCTGTACTGTCATAACTTGGAAAACTGTGTTTTTAATTTCCAAGAAATGGCCCTGGCTAGTGCCGCTCAGTGGATTGAGTGCCAGCCAGTGAACCAATGGGTTGCCAGTTCGATTCACAGTCAGGGCACATGCCTGGGTTGTGGGCCAGGTCCCCAGTGGGGGTATGTGAGAGGTAACCACACATTGATGTTTCTCTCCCTCTCTTTTCTCTCTCCCTTCTCCTCTCTAAAAAAATAAAATCTAAAAAAAAAAATTTTCCAAGAAATGTTTGCCCCTTCAGTTTCTTTTGAGATAATTGTTTGATTTTGTATTCTTTAACTATCACTGTTAAACTACTTTGTGTTTCATTTTGTCTGATAATCCAGAATGGATTTCAGTGTCTGCCTAATATCATATAATTGCCCAGACCCTCCACTCCCCTGTAAATTTTTTTTTTTTAAAGATTTTATTTTTTTATTTTTATTTTCAGAGGAGAAGGGAGGGAGAAAAAGCAATGTATGGTTGCCTCTCACATGGCCCTCATTGGGGACCTGGCCTGCAACCCAGGCATGTGCCCCGACTGGGAATCGAACCGGGACCCTCTGGTTCCCAGCCCACACTCAATCCACTGAGCTATACCAGTCGGGCTAAATTTGATGTTGTAAACAAAGTCTATTAACAGTTATCTTTCCATAGAGGTTGCATCTTTGTGATTACCAAAAATGCTTCATTTTCTTCAGAAAAAAAAGTTACAACTGCTAACTAGTATAATTTTTCTTTTATTCGCTTCAATTCCCATGACCACATATCAAGTGTTCATCTTTAGTATAGAGGATTGGGTTGGATGGCTGGTTCAACAGCTTAAAATTTTAGACATATACAGTATCAGGTTTTCAAGAATTGGTGAAGGTATTATTGACTAGGTTTTTAATGGGGTGTGTGTGTGCTGATTTTTGATGGGCAGAAGTCACAGCACCTAGTTGGGATCATACGTGGATTTTGAACAGCTTATACATTGGTCAGGATTATAAAGTTTTGGAAATAAAATTAACACCTTATAAAGCATGCAAAAATTAGATGAGCTGTGAACAGCTTCAACTCAATATCCTAAACTTAGTGTCTTACCAAGTAAGTAGTAAGATAGCAGAAAATTTACTTTATTCTGTACTGTACATGTACAATTTTTAAAGTTGTCTTTGTCGAGCAGCTTTAGAAAATCTTGGCATTTTATTCATTTTTTTCAACCAATATTTACACTTAGAACTTTTTATTTTCCAGATACTCTTCTAGGGATTCAGTGGCAAACAGGATCTTGTCTGTCCTGAAATTTTATCAGACTTTATTTATTTATTTATTTATTCATTCATTCATTCATTCATTTTTTTTAGTTTATTTTTAGAAGAGGGGAGAGAAGGGAGAAAGGGAGAGAAGTATGTGTGTGGTTGCCTCTTTCATGCCCCTGGCTTGCAACCCAGGCATGTGCTCTGATTGGGAATCTAAACAGCGACCATTTGGTTTGCATGCTGGCACTCAATCCCCTGAGCCACACCAGCCAGGGCGATCACACATTTGTTATTCTTCAATTGTGAGTTAGGCCCTCTACCGAGAAGATACAAACATAATGAAACCAAATTCCTGCTCTTGATTGTGTAGGCTATGTTTTTTGTAGTCAGCTGTGTGTGTCTGCGTATGTATTCATCAAAACAATTTCTTATACCTATTTTTGTGTGACTGAAGAATATTATATTGTAGGTTTGTAAATATATTGTTTCTGGACCTCAGAAAGACAAGATTTCTAAGCTACTTCATTTCAGCTGTAAGATGGTGGTGTAAGAGAATTTTGCTTACATTTGCTTTCTTTGTAGGAGAAAATAGCATGCTTCAATCTGGAAAAGTAAACATTAGCTTTAAGGCCTTTGTCAAAAGCAACCAGTGTGAAATGCTTTATACTATTAGTACTAACTTAGAAAATCTGTTGAGTGTGATTTAAGGTTTATTCTGATTTCATAGGGAAATGGATACAGCAAGAACACCATTGAGTGAAGCTGAGTTTGAAGAAATCATGAACAGAAACAGGGCAATCTCAAGCAGTGCTATTTCAAGAGCTGTGTCTGATGCCAGTGCTGGTCTGTATATTTCTTCCTGTTTTATTTATTTATTTTTAGAGAGAGGGGAAGGGAGGGAGAAAGAAGGAGAAAAATATTAATGTGTGGTTGCCTCTTGCACATCCCCCACTGGGGAACTGGCCCATAACCCAGGCATGTGCCCCGACTGGGAATCGAACCAGTGACCCTTTGATTTGCAGGCTGGCACTCAGTCCACTGAGCCACACCAGCCAGGGCTAATACTTCTTATTTATGTTATTAGGAATGATCATTTACATGCAGTAATTATTTTTATATTTCCAAATCATTATCTGTATTTTATTTAAACAGATATTGAAGAAAGCTGTGCATCACAGTTTAATGGAAAAACACCTACTGTATTTTTTGGATTATAGGACACACTTTACCCCCAAATTTGGGAGGAAAATGGGGGTGTGTCTTATAGTTTGAATGTAGCTGAATTATAGTCTGAATGGGTTTTTTTGTTGTTGTTGTTTGTTTGTTTGTTTTAAGATTTATTTAGTTTTAGAGAGAGGAAGGTGGGGAGAATGGGGGAGAAACATCAGTGTGTGGCCGCCTCCCACACACTGCCCATTGGGGACCTGGCCGCAACCCAGGCATGTGCCCTGGCTGGGAGTCCACCCAGCGACCCTTTGGCTCTCAGGCCGGCACTCAACCACTGAGCCACACCAGCCAGGGCTCAATGTTATTTATGTTATTAAATATTTTACCACATTTTTTTGCTTCAATTTTTTTTTTTCCTATTTTCCTCCTCTAAAACCTAGGTGCATCTTATGGTCCAAAAAATACAGTAATTAAGAATTTTTAGGTGTAGGCTTAAGTCTTATCCCTGACATTTATTCAGGAGCCTTAGGGCAGCTCATTTATTATCATATTTACAAAGTGATAACCTGCTTACACAGCTATAATAATAACAAATTGTACTACTTTTATGTACATAAAGGCTTTTTCCAAATGGTGAAACACTGAAAAAAAGAAAAAATTAAGACATCTTCTGTGATCATTTTAAAGTTCACTCCTTTTGTGTAAAATGCTTTATCACTCTTATTCCAGGTGGTTTGGTGTTATTTTGAAAACAAAATTCTTTTGACTTGAGCCTCTCTTCCCCTCACAGGTGATTATGGGAGTGCTATTGAGACATTGGTAACTGCAATTTCTTTAATTAAACAATCCAAAGTATCTGCTGATGATCGTTGCAAAGTTCTCATTAGCTCTTTGCAAGATTGCCTTCATGGAATTGAATCCAAGTCTTATGGTTCTGGATCAAGGTAAAACTTTCCTGTCTCATGTCTGTTTAAAACTGCTACTTTTACAAATAGAAAAAGAATATGTTTGGGACTTTAAAATAGGACTTCGATTATATTTATTACTGTTTACTCATTAGTTAGAGGTTTTTTTGTGTGTGTTTTTTTTAAACTGTCAATCAAATGTCAGGTGTTCATTTGCTTAAAACCCCTTAAGGACTTCCAGTTACTCTTAGAATAAGACTGTAAACAGACTGTGTAGTAGTCCCTGTCTTTTCCTCCTCATTGTGTACCTTTCCTCTTGCTTACTATTCTCTTGCTATACTGGTCTCCCTTCTCTTTCTCTTGACACCTCAAGCACTTGATCACTGGTTTTAGGCTTGACATTCTTTCTGTTAGGAGCCCTTTTCCTTGGCTCATCACATGGTTTCTTTTTGCAGAGTACTTACTACATTCTTATTATTAATTTGCATTTTTTTCACTGTACATGTTGAAAGATGGAAGGGACCTTCCTCATACCATTCACTTCAATGCTTCTTTTTTTAAAATTAACTTTATTGGGGTGACAGTGGTTAGTAACATTATATAATATTCAAGTGTACAATTCATTAATACATCATCTTCATGTTACATTGTGTGTTCACCACCCAAAGTCTAGTCTCCTTTCATCATCATATATTTGACCCTCCCTTTACCTTCTTAAATCTTCCTACCTCCCTTACCCTGTGGTAATCACCATACTGTTGTCTGTCGATGAGTTTTATTGTTTGTTTGTTCCTTTCTGTTTTATCTCCCACATATGAGTGAAATCATATGGTTCTTATCCTTTTCTATCAGACCTAACTGCAGTTAGCATGATGCTCTCAGGATCTGTCCATGTTGTTGCTAATGGCAGTATTTCATCCTTTCTTACAGCCGGGTAGTATTTCATTGTGTATATGAACCACATCTTCATCCAGTCATCCATTCACAGACACTGGTTATTTCCATGTCTTGGCTACCATGCCTAGTGCTGCATTGAACCTAGGGCTACATTATATCTTTATGAATAAATGTTTTCTAAATTTTTTTGGTAGATACCGGAAAAGGGATTCCTGGGTCATATGGTAGCTCTATTCTTAATTTTGAGGAGAACCTCCATACTTGTTTTCCATAGTGGCTGTCACTGCGGTACTTCTAATGACTATTCAGAGTGGGTGCTAAATAAACATTTCTTGAACAAGGGAGTTCATGAATGAAAGATCTATTCTTAGTTTTTTAATTAGGTAAATTCCTTTTTTTTAACATTACTGCTAACCTTGAAATTTTACATATTTTTGAAAGTTAGATCTTTAATCTTCAAATGATACTTTTAGATCTGTCTTAAGTGTACTTTTATCTGGTGGTAGAGTCTGCTTCATAAAATTAAGGAAAAGGAGCTTGTCATTGATTGTTATGGTCCCCAACTTTGTAATTCCTTCCTTTTGACCCAGTGTAAAGATTTTTATCTGAACAAATTAGTCACAGCTAGAAACCATATCTTACACAGTCTTCTTTTAAACTGTTGAAGTCCAAAGTAAACACCTAATAAATGTTTGCTACATGTAGATGTCTGGTGCAAAAACACAAAGTAGAAATTTAAACTCATAGACAATTGTTATTTCCTTATTGTGAATTTCAAATTTAGAATAGAATTTCTAAAAGTACTTTAGGAAACATACTTTGTTAAATTACCTGTTTTTTTAAGTGGTTCATGAGACATTTCTCTTTATTAATTAACAATATGAATAGTAAGTATCCCAATCTTTCTTTACTAGTGGTTGCAATTACTAGGTTCTCTTCTCTGCTGCTTACCACACTTCCCAGCCCTTGAAGCAAACATGTATATATTATTAGAAAGCTTCTTAGAGCAGTAGCATATTTTGGTTAGTTATAAATGTAAAATTAGTATTTATATATAGGTTTAGATAATCTGTGTTGATAGGTGGTATTTACATATTTAAGTTCCATTGTATATTGAGTGGTTCATGAATTTACAGAACTACCTTTTCTATGTTCTTTAGCTTGAAACAGAAGTTCTTTGAAATTTTATCCTTCACCTTTCTGTTTTTCATTCAGTAAATACTACATTTCTGTTTTAGACTACCAGTTTTAATAGATATAACAGATGATATGGTGTGTTGCCCTGGTGTGACAGGTTCCCAATTTGGGGGTGAATATTTTTAAAAATGGAATTTCTACTTCATACTTTTAGGTGAGTTAATAAATCATTATTGACAGTTCAGGATATCGTAAGTCTAAACGAGACTTACAAAGACTTTTTTTTTTGCCTTTGGCATTTTTGATGTTAAATATTGAATATCTTTTTAAGCTATGCAGTTACAGAGAGCATTAATCCAGTAATTTCTTTTAGAAGACGTGAACGATCAAGAGAGAGGGACCACAGTAGATCACGAGAAAAGAGTCGGCGTCATAAATCCCGCAGTAGAGATCGTCACGATGATTATTATAGAGAGAGAAGTAGAGAACGAGAGAGACACCGAGACCGGGACCGGGACCGAGACCGAGAGCGCGACCGAGAGCGCGAGTATCGTCATCGTTAGAAGGTGAGTATTCCTTATTCCTGCTGTATTTAGTGTATACATTATTAATAGTAATTATAACTCCGAGGCTGTTGTTTATACAGTATATACCTACATTTTAAATGATCCAACTACTTGTTCTGAATTTAATCTTCTGGAAGCATCTGAGAAAAATGACAGGTAAGTAAGAACAGGTAAAAAAATCTTGACCTCTTATCTTTGAATATTGTATGAGTTATAACTCTTAGCTTTCAGATTGTTAAGAGTCTTAAGAAAGCAAGAAAATAATCAAGAGGACTCATTGTCTGCTAAAATCTAAAAATCAGAATTCTCTTAATCACATAGCGTGTGATTTAAAATATAAAAATATAACAGGGAGTTACTTCATATATATATGTAATGTGCATGGACTTTAAAAAATAAATTTCAGATTTCTCTCCTGGAACTAACTTAATTTATCCCTAAAACTTTTAAAAGTACAGGATGGTTATTCAACTTTGAAAGAGCATTTCTACTTTAAAAAAAAACATTTAGTAAATACATTTTTCCTAGCGTCTGGTTTTTTTAAAGGGAAAGAAACAGTATGATTTGCAAAGAAGATATAAAACTTATTCCATTTAAATGGGTTCAGGGCACTTCATATCTGCAAATTTTAAATTGTATCAAATTATACATCCCAGGTTAGAATAACCTTGAAATAATTTTCTTTAATGTCTCATTCATGAACCATAATCATTGTCTTTTTTTCTGTATTTTAAAACTTTCTTGTATACATTTTTCATAAAGCGGGAAGAGTTGTCTGTTTCTACTTCATTTTCACGTGTAACTTTATTTTTATATTTGTGAACAGCATTTATTCATGTAAAAAGCGGGAGGAGGGCACTACAAAGACTTGTATATTACACAAACATTCTGTAAACAAATATTTTTTTATTTATATGTTGGTGGCATACTCAAATTAGGCTAAAACAAACCCTTTATATGTAACTATTCTTTACACAATTATTTTCCTTAATCATGGGAAACACTGAAAAATTAAGTGATGGTAATTGTTAGTATTTAAATTGTTGTGGACAAAATCAAAGACTATCAAATGTATAATTTTGTGGTAGAATAGCAGTTTCTTAAACTACAGTAGGTATATTTTAGCAAATGGTAATTTTTTTTAAATAATACTATTTAGAATGTAAGTATATAAGTCTTATTTTTATGGTACACAATAGGCTATTTCATTAATCATTTCCAGTTTTAAGGGATCTTTAAAGTGAAAAGACCAGTTTTAAAACTTTTCCTTGCATTTCATATATGCATTTTGAGTATCAAAACTTTAATTTTAAAAGTCTTCCATGTATTGTATTATAGAACTCAGTATAAATCAAAACATTTTTTAATATGATGCAAATTATCTTTCACTTTTAAAATTAAGCTTATTGAAATTGACGCTGTGTTTTGGACATGAGTAAGAATTGAATGTTGTATCATGTGAATTCATACATTAAATTTTAAGCATACAGGGTTTTTTCCCCTTGGGTTGAATAGATCTGATCTCATCTTATGAAAATATTCTCACTGTCCATCAGTTGCTTAAGGTGAATTGTGGCCAACTTTACCTGAACGTTCAACTATATCAGACATTTCATTTATATAATAAGGTACAGATCCTACAAGTTAAATTTTTATTTAGACTTTGTCAGCTTTCAACAAGATTTCATTTACTGAAGGCATGTTAATGAAATTTGCATACATTTTCAGTCATCTCTTAAGATTGTATGTCTTCATCAGGGGCTTATGAACCAGTTTGTGCCCAAAATTAATTAATGAGTTTTTTGTGGGTTTTTTTTTGTTTTGTTTTGTTTTGTTTTTTTACTGATTCTATTTAAACTAGCATAGTGTCTGAATTAACTAACATTACATTCTAGTAATGGGTACACCTAACTAGATTATGGCTTGAGTTTTGTTAAGGAGTCAGACATTAACTATGAATTCCTAACTTGCAAACTATTTGTTGACATTTTTTATTAATCACTGATGTGTACCATACCAAAATTTCCATGTTTTGTTTGTACATTAATCAGAATTGAGTTGTAATATTGTTATGTGCCTTCATCCAAGCAAAATTTTACATGAGCATTTCCAGTGCAGAAAATTCTGTTATTTGGAATATTATACCTTTGCTATACCAACCTTACTTATTGCGTGTGTAGACATGAATAAAGGAATGGGGACTGGGATTAAATATAGTCAACTTTCTGCACATTTAATAACCATAATAATAAGGTCTGTTGACCTTTTCAGAAATTTTAAAATATGAGTCCTTTTGAGCTTTCATGTAAATCTTAAATTGACTAAATGGAATAAGAGTAATTTGGAAGCTAAAGTGAATGTCAGTAAGTCTGTATATAAATAAAACAATAATGTAATCTATTATTAAAGTGCTGATGAATGGCTAAAAGGGCAAGTTCTTAATTTAACTGGAAACATAATGATGTTGGCAAGCTGTTAATGTCTGTTCCATCTTAATTTTTTTGTGTTCAAACTGTTGGTAATGTTAATTGCATTCTCTCATTTTTAAAATGTATTAGTTTTCCTAAAAGCATACAATATCTAATTTCAAATAGATAATATTTTAATGAGAATATCAGTATTGTAAATTTTTGGTATGTAAATACATTGTGCTTCAAATTCTGTAATTTCTGCCTCTATTCTCAGACCACTCTGAGCAAAACAAAAGTATTTCAGTGTTTTAAGATTGTGCACTTCTTACAGAAATAATTTTACTTTCGTAGTTGAATTGTTTTAGGTTGCATTCTACTTCTTACTTGTTTGGAACAACCCTGCTCAGTAAATTTCTGTTAACAGTTCAGTTTCTCTTTGTGTACTAAAGAATATTGAAACCAAATTATTTTTAAAAATACTTTTCATTCATCTCTCCCTGATAAATGAGGTCTTATATATTCTCAAATCATTATCCATTTCTTTGATAAAAAAATTTAAGCATCATGTATGAAATATGGATTAAATAACTTTACTCTTTGTTGAATGATTACCTCAGCCATACATGTTATGATCTTAAGAGGTTGGTATTGCACAAGATTTAGGGCACTTTGTGTTCCTTACTCAGTTTATAGCTTTTCATTAATTTGGGGGGGGGACCCAAAAAACCAAAAGTTTTTTCTTATGTATTAAGATGTTTCATCTTCTTAAGAGTTAGTATAATTTGAGGCTTATGTGAAAATTAAATTCTCTTAATTACCTGATAAAGGATACTGGTGGTAATGAGATTGAAAAATTACATCTGTAACTCTTAGGTCATCTGAGATCTGCCTTAATATTGTCCAGCCCTGTGTTTTCTTTGTGTTTTCCCGGATATCCTAACTGCTTCATTTGGATATGCTGGCTTTCACTTTTTTGCTCTAATTTTTCTTGCTTTTAGTATTACTTGCAAAACCTGTCTGACTACACAGCTATCTTAATTGTTATGTGTGGGAGGGTAGGAAGTGATCCCTTGAATGACTGTATAGTGTGTCTTTGCTCACTGTGGTTTAAGAATATGGTTGTTTACAAACACTTAATGTTCCCTCTTAAAAAAATAATCGATGCCAATGTGCGTCACTTTGCTCTCACCGTAATCTTAGTATGAAATTTATTACCATTGTTTTAGTTTGTAAATTAGATTGTTTTGAATGAATAATGTTTTGAATGACTAGTTAGCATTGTTTAACAGTAACCTGATAACCAACAAGGGCTAAGTTTTCCATATACATGATCCAAATTTACCAATTTGCTTTCTGCAGTAGCATATTTTAACTCGCAGTGAATTCTAAATCACATAAACAGCTTATTTTGAAATGTCCATTTTGTGAAATTTGAAGGGCAAAGCCAAGTTTTGTTTGTGGTGAAGTTTATTTCTACTCTTTAGTGAACTGTCTATAGCAACAATCATGTAAAGGGTTTATAGTGTAATAAAAGGCTTTAGTTAAAATGAGGTAAGTACTATGTCTAAAGGTCGAAAGATGAAAATATGAAATGTTTGGGTAGTAAGGGAATTTTTTGTAAACATCTACAGTAAACAGAATTTTGTATAATATATTATTGTTGATGCAGGAAGAAATTTTGATTTTCAAGAAGATTTAACTTATGTTAAGATACTTCTGTTTCTTTTGCTCACCCCATCTCCATTCCTCTCATTAAGGAGAAGTTTTGAGATAAAAGTGAATTTTATTTCACTGAGTTAAAACATATCTTTAAAATATTAGAATTATTAAAATTCAATTATTAATATGAAAAACTACAAAAGAGCCATATCTACTATACATTTGAATCTTCTACTTGAAGGTTGGATTTGCTGTGCATTTAAGATACTGATGGTAACAAATTTGGTTAGATAGTTTTTAACAGAGAACTCATCATTTGAGTTGTTAGTATTGGCTTGATCTCACGTTAATCTGAAAAATGCAGATGCCACTCTGTATTGAAATTTTATTTAGTGCTCACTTTACAGACTTCATTGAGGGGTTGCAGGTTCCATTTGTCAACTTAGTTGTTTTTAACATCTGTTACCATAGATCTTCTTTTATGACTGATAGCTAAAGCAAGTAATTGTGTGGCTTTGACATGAAAAGATTTGACCAAATGGTATTCTGAAAACGAGCATTGGATGTATTTGTCACTTTTAAGCTTTTTGATATCTTTGTTTATGTAGATGTCTACTTAGAAATTTAAGACTATAATATGGAATTGGACTATTGGATATGGGTTGTATTGCCTTCAAATTTGCTTCTGTTTGAGATTGTAAATTTTGTATTTCCACAATGGATAACTGTAATGTGTTTAGAGATAGAAATATAAATTGTCAGAGTATTCCCCAGATTTTATGTCTGTATGGTGAAAACGAGAGACTTATTTAATAGTAAAGCTCTAACTCAAAAGTATAAATCATGCAAAAGATGAGTGCATTCATCCTGGATAAAGATGTGTTGTAATTTTATGAACAGGATTTTCTGCATTAAAAGCAGTAAAAATTTCCACTGGAGTGATAAATGATATAAAGTTGCAATGTATGCCATATGTTTTTTGGAAGGGTTGGGTATTTTTACTTTGCTCACTGTCACATTAAATAAACTTTCCCTTTTAATGATTCATCCCTCCAAGCATACCCCAGAAAACAAAACAGGGAGATAGCATTCTTTTGCAGTAAGATTTATGACTTTTTTCAGTAATCCATTTTTTCATATTCCTTGTCACTTTAATACTGTGATACTAGTTTTTAAAGTACATTGCAGATAAAAATAAAACATAAAAGCAGCCTTTCTAGATTTTTTCTCATGAAATAATTCCACCAAAAGGTTCATCAACAATAAGATAAGGGTACATTAACAGGTGACATTGGAAATGGCTTAAATATCTTTTTGAAGAACATGGGCAAATAGAAACCGTTTAAAAGAGAAAGTCCAGGATTATAGTGCAGTTTTTTCTTTTGCAGCTGTGCAGTTTAGGTTTTACTGTTAGGCAGTGTAAATATTATGTATATGTGTACTGATGCTCTTAAGATTTTCACAGCTAGTGGAAAGGACATAAATAATGAAATTTATAGTTTCAACAGAATAGTAATTACTCTTATTAGAGCAAGAATATTTCTTAATTTTATGGTAAAATACCACTAAAATATTGTGCTCTTTTGCCTCTTACTATTTCAATAATAAGATTTATTGAAATGCTCTCTTTGAATTTATATTTTAAATACCTGGTGTTTCAGTGATCACTTATATGCAAGTTAATTAAATGTCTCTTTTGTGAAGCTCTACTTGTAGTTTGCATATTTATGTATTCTTGAAATTTTAGTTTATCAGATTTATTGGTTATTTTTTCTTTATGTGAGTTTTCAATGAAATTTATCATTGTAGATTTCTATTTAGCTTGTTTTTGGTTAGTTTATACACAATAAATATTTAAATATAGGTGAAATAGAGTGAAAGTTAATGTTTTAAATTTGTATTATGTCTAAAGATTTGTATGTGAATGATATTATATTTAAATGTGCATACTATACATAAATTTTATTTATAAATATTGTAACATGGAGGACCTTTTGATTGATAACGTTTCAGAAGTTCCTGTATGCTGTCAAATAAATACAACTAATTTGTAAACTAATTTATTGCATTTTATATTCAGTTCGCATTTAATTGTTAATGCGTTCTATAGAATTGATATGTGGCTGGATGAAAAATAATCACATTAAATCGTTCAAGCATTTTTCGTTTATTTTTGTAGTATGCATACTTTAGAAGATGCCTTATAAATGTTTTCATCACAGAAACAGTAGCTGTTATATTTTCACTTCTGTTTCAGTCATTAAATTTATAAGGCAGTAATGTCCATGAAGAATGAAAGCAGAATGTCTCGGTTTTAATTATCATATAAATTGGGAGCATTTCTCCACCACAAAGGCAGCTACTGTTTCAGTTAATTCTTATTTTGTGTTAGAATACGTAACAGTGAAGTAGATGCACGACTTGTGTATGTATAGTTAAGCCAGCGTTTTTCTGTGTATTATGGGGAATAGCAAAATCTACATCACAAATTTTGACACATTACAGCTGAAGGAAGAGGAACACCTTCCAAGACAAAAACAGTCTTCATGAGGGAAACATGACGCTTGTCCAGCAGTTTGCTTCTTGTGATTGAACTGAACCTGTAAGGATTCATGGATAAAATGAACAGGAATAGATCTGAATAAAGCAAATCTGCATAAATGGTAACCAGTAGCTCTACTTTTATTTTTTATGTTGCTTAACTGTTTTTATTTGAAGAAAACCTGTGTGATTTAAAAAGTTATAGCTTTTGCAACTTTATTACTGGTTATATACTTTTTGGCCATTATAATGTGCAAGCAATTGGAAAAATGTCAAGTAAATGCTTGTTTTTATAGTAGTATGTTCTTGTTAAAAATGTTCATATGATAATGTCTGTAAACAGCACCACTTTGATTACAATAGATGTAGTGTTGTAATAAACTGTTTAATGGGGCTGATGTGTAAAGCTGTTCAAGTTATTTGATGTTTACACCTCAGGGAAAGTCTTGTGTTCAGCAATATCTAAAGATAATGTTACTATGACATTTATACTGTCCTTTAAAAAAGCATTGCAATAGCATTTTTGGAGATGCATCAATCTAATCTTGCGTTCAGTGAATTAAACATACTAATTAAGTGTCTGTTGCCCTTGATTTTGATATTAGGATAGGTGATTACATGGATATTTAATATTTCTATATTCTGCTTTTCTAGCTGTTTTTACCTAGTTAGCTTGTGATTTTTGCTGAATGGTATGTAAACCTGTAAAAATGAAACTTCACAGACAATTCAGGCAATGTGTTAGGGGTCAAAATGATTTTGTGGTTTTAACACTTTAGTAAAGACTTATACATTATTTGCTACAGTACCGCAGCTTAATTACAGCACAGATGTACTGAAATGCTTAATTGTAAACTGCTGGCATCGAAAAAAATATTTTGACAGTTCTGATTTGATGCAGCAGTTACTTGCGGTTTTATATCGATAGTGCTCGTAGTTAATATTTGAAGCCCTGGGCAGTGTAAATACAGTCACGCAGCAGACAGATTGAAGTAAAGAAAGCCTTAGCTTTATTTTCTGGTTACTATATAGATTTCTGAAGGATGTGATGTTTATTAACATCAGGTTGTATTCTCCTGTGTGTGTAATGGGGAGCTTATAGGTATACCCTGTCACCACGGTTTAAGGAATTTGTATGTTCTCATGCAGCCTATTGGTTCGTGCTAGAGTTACTTAATCAAAGGTTTTTTCAAACTTGCCTTGCATATAGGCCTGCAGTAGAAGCACTTGCCTAGCATATGTTCTTAAGTTGCAAAATTAGCATAGGCATTGTCACTTTGATTAGATGTTTTATAGGAAGGTTATTCTTAATCACTACAGAAATTTGAGTTTAAAACCTTAAGCAGGTTAGTTTGATTTTAATGTTTTTGAAATCTGATTATCTTTGAGAGATCTCCTGGTAATACACATTGGTTTTTTCAAAGTATCACCAAATTTTAGGACAATGCTTAAGGTATTTTTAGGTATCCTAGATATTATGTCACGTGCAACTGTAGAAGCCCTCTAGAGAATTGTACTGCAGTCTTCACTTTCATCTTGTGCGCTGTCACACAAGTTCTTACAAAATTAGCTGTTTCAAATTATTCATGATATTGCCAGTTTTATTTTAAAGTATTTTGTGAGAGTATTTATGCATGGATCATTGGTGTTTATCAGAACTGTTTGCTCTCAGATTTTTAAAGTCTTTTATCTTGTTGAAAATGCACTTGCCTTTTTAACATTATCTGACAGTTGTATCAATCGATTTTCTTGTTTTGTGTGTAGATGTTTTTTTATTTTTTGTCATTTTCCTAATTTTTTATATTTTCATTATAATGTCCTAATGCAAAGTATGGACATAAATATATATTACAGGGGAAATTAGGTAATAGTAAGCTTAAAAGGTAAGTAAATATCCATGATAATAAAATTTTCTCTGAACAGTTTTTAAATGGAACCATAAAACTAACTGCATTTGAACTTGATGAAACTGGAAATTTTATGCTAATTAAATTCTTCATTTACTTTTTCACTTTTTATCAGTGGAGCCCTTTAATTGCTCATTCTGTGTCACTCCTCTACCTACATGCTGATTTCATTATGTGGCTTGGTTGCAAACGGTGTGAGTGTACTAGAATTGCTTGCTGCTAGTCCATTGTTTTTAAGTATTGTCAGAGGGAAATAACTTTTTGGTTTGACCAATTTTTGCCGTCTCTCTTTACCTGATAACACATGAATGTATAGCTGTAAAGGTGAAAATTGCAAGACTTGTTTTATTTATATCCTTTCTGTTGTCTGTGGGCTGATGTCATTTGGGGGAAAAAACAAAAACATTTCTTTTAATGTATAAAAACAATCCAAAGAGATAAATCTTTACTTACAGACACACCAAAAAAAGAGAGTCCCAGAGACCTTTCAGTTTCTTCTTAGTAATAATTATAGTGGATATGAAAACAAACTTGAAGTTAATTTTAAACCATAGCATTTATTAGTGCTATGCAGCAGCATTCCTTTCAGCCAGTAAAGTTACATGTGAGTGATACAGCACCTGAATGGTATTGCTTCTTGAAGCAACACTTTGAATTGAAATGTGCTACTTTTAGTTAAAGGACATATGTTACGGGAAGTATATTCCAGTGTAAATTTGGAAGTGTTTATTTTGTCAGTTTTCATAAGCAAGATCTGGCCTAAGTTGCAGTGGCTAGTGGTCATAGTCCATTTAATGTCCCCTTTACCTAGAATATTATTCTTAAGCAGTTAACTACAGTTTCCAGTTGACAAATAACTTATAAATTATAGCTTAAGGTATTATTTTATTTAATTCTCCTGTGGAGAACTTTGTTTTGTTTTTTACTAGTTTTTCAAGGTCAGTTCCTAAACATGGAGGTTTCAATGAATGTTGTATAAAGGGCAAAATTGTTGGAAGGGTAAATTTTCCCTTACGTATTTAAATGTGCCAATAACTAAACACATACTGTTTTATACAATGAGATTCTACTACAAACTTCCTGTTCGAGTGCTCTCTGCATTTTGGTTTTTACTACCTGAATTATCATTGCATTTTCTGTATCTGATAAGATGGCTCCAATTTTGTGTTTTAAGGTTTAGCTTGTTAAGAGAAAGTTTGTGTTCTGATTCTTTACTGATAATACAGTATTGAAATTCTTGGTGTTTTACAGATACTATCTACCTTTTAAATTTTAATCCATTAAGCCCATTTGCATCTCATAGCTGTTTGTAAATGTTTCCCACAGTTGTATGTACTTAAATGCACGCTTACCCATTGTACATATTGGACATTTTTGTGCTAAAATACATTAAGTGGGATTTTTGTAGCAAAGCATTCTATCTTTCTGTTCTTAAAGTATGTGTGTGTGTTTGTTTTGTTTTACATTAATCTTTAGTTTAAACACTGGTGTATTTTTTTTTAGCAACTTGACTCTTAGAAGCCTTAGACTAATTTTTAAATAAATATTCAACCAAAAATTATAAATTTATTAAGATGTGGCCTTACATATAGCATTCTTTGCGTTAGTAATGTGAGATTTTTGATTTAGAGAAATCAGAAGATACAGGATTAAAGTTTCATTTTAAGTTGAAAGAGAAAATGTGCTGAAATGTCTAGGCTTCTCAGAGAAAGTTCTTATACTCTTCTTTCTTGGTATTAGAAAGAAGCAATATGAATTTTTCTGAATATTCAAAATATTCAGACAATTGTATCCTGTTCGGATTGATTTAGGTTTGTCTTAACCAATGTTTCTTTAAAATTTCAGGTTGTTGGCATTCACACTGAGTATGCAGCTACTATGGTTTTTGTATGGGATGTATAAATAATTGGTTAGATACAGACAGATTTTAATGTTTTAAAGACTTCCTGCTATATTAACATTATAATGGGAGTCTTTTAAAATATTAAGTAGAATTTAATTGAACTCACACAAATCTTGAAATGGTGTCTGTGGATAGTAAATACTACGGAGAATTTTCCATTCCATATGGAGGATATGGGTGTAAATGTTTTACAGTCATTTCATATTTGGACAGAACCAGCATTCAGAAAAAACAAATTTCGTTTTGAAGATGGATTTTTTTCTTGTTGCATTGTTACTGCGTAACACTTCTCAGCATTTTGTAAGTTATTTTAAAATACAATGGTGAATTCATGTTTATTTTTTTACGTTGAAAATTGAAGTACTCAGGTGGTATTAATGGGAAAGGATCCTTTGGGGTAAATCATAGTGTATTCTAAGGAATGCACCTATAACATTGATGACTTTAGCCTTAAAAAAAGGTCTATTATTCCTTCTTCCTCTTCATCCAGTGGTATATTAGCAAAGTAGTTTACAGCCTTGTGCAGCCTTACAAAGTTGTTTTACAATTTTTAATGGAATGCCCTTAACAAAAAATTGTATCATATTCCAGTATCCATGAATTACTGAATCACGGTTTGTAAATAATTTGTCTAATACTAGAAGGCCAAAGAAAGTCTTGAAATTTTAGCTATTGACTCTGGTGACTTCACACAGTAAGATTTCTGTGCAAAAGGTAAGGTGATACTTGATCAAAAGTACATATTTTTGGTGTCCATGAGAACTAGACTTCCATATTTGCTTCTCTTAGAAAGCTCATTCCATTTTATTAAAATGTTTGTAATTGCAATTTTGTGTTTAATGTTTACTTTCTGTCTTTTCTTTCTTTAGCATTTAGGTGATTGTTCAGCAGTTTGCTATATGGCCATTGTTGGCCTTAAACTGCACTAGTAACAAGCATGGTATTTATCTTGTATTGAAAATAAAACCAGTTTTGATAATACTTTGCAGTTTGTCCTTTTTGTTTGATTTATAATTCGTTAACCATTGTATATGGTTTAAATAATGTACGAGGTCTGTCCAGAAGGTATCCAGCTATGTAGTATGAAAAAGGCGTTTATTGAAGTAGATACAAGAAACATTGTACATAGGACAATGATGCCTCAGGCCCCTTCAAAGTAGGCACCTTGGGACCTCACACAGTTCTCCCAGTTGCTATTAGCTGTCCCATCATATTTTCCTGAATCTCACTGACCATCTGAAATCTCTTCCTTTCAAAGGTGATTTTAGTTTTGGGAAAAGCCAGAAGTTGCAGGGCACCAAACCTAGTCTATAGCGGGGCTGAGTCGCCTAGGTGAATTGTTGTTTCGCAAAAAATCTCTGTGAGTGGGCACATTGTCGTGATGAAGCTGCCAGTCACCAGTTGCCCATAGCTGGGGCCTTCTGAATCATCTGAATAGTTTCCTTGGAGGAATGTTCAAGACTAATGCAAAATTCGATGCAGATTTGTTGTCATGCCCTCCCAGTTATTTTTTAAAGTCTATTTTATTGATTATGCCATAACAGTTGTCCCATTTTTTTCTCCCCTTCATTTCCCTCCACCCTGTACCACCCCTCCAACCATCATTCCCCCACCTTAGTTCATGTTTATGGGTCATATATATAAGTTCTTCGGCTTCTCCACTTTCCATACCATTCTTAACCTCCCTCTGTCTATTTTGTGCCTACCATTTATGCTTCTTATTCCTTGAACCTTATTCCCCTTTCTCCCCCCACCCCTCCCTCCATGTGATCCCTGTTTCTGTTCTTGTTCTAGTCGTTTGCTTAGTTCATATTTGTTTTTTGTTTTTTTTAGGTTTAGTTGATAATTGTGAGATTATTGTCATTTTACTGTTCATACTTTTGATCTTTTTCTTAGATGAGTCCCTTTAACATTTCATATAATGAGGGCTTGGTGATGATGAACTCCGTGAACTTGACCTTATCTGGGAAGCACTTGATCTGCCCTAGCATTCTAAATGATAGCTTTGCTTGATAGAGTAATCTTGGATGTAGGTCCTCGCCTTTCATGACTTGGAATATTTCTTTCCAGCCCTTTCTTTCCTAGAAGGTTTCTTTTGAGAAATCAGCTGATAGTCTTATGGGAACTCCTTTGTAGGCAACTGTCTCCTTTTCTCTTGCTGCTTTTAAGATTCTCTCCTTATCTTTTTTTTTTAACTATATTTTATTGATTATGCTGTTACAGTTGTCCCACTCTTCCCTCCGTTCTACCTCCACCCCCTTACCCCCCCTTTCCCCACCCTTTAGTTTTGTCCATAGGTCATACACATAAGTCCTTCTGCTTCTGCACTTCCTATACTATTCTTAACCTCCCCCTGTCTGTTGTCTACCTACCATTTATGCTACTTATTCTGTGCCCCATTCCCACCCTCTCCCCCTACCACTCCCCTGTTGATGTTCCTCCATACCTTATATAATTCCCTTTAACAATTCATACAATAAAGGCTGGGTGGTGATGAACTTCTTGAACTTGACCTTATCTGAGAAGCACTGTATCTGCCCTTCCATTCTAGATGAAAACTTTGCTGGATAGAGTGTTCTTGGATGTAGATCCTTGCCTTTCATGACTTGGAATACTTCTCTCCGGCCCCTTCTTGCCTGTAAGGTCTCTTTTGGGGAATTCAGCTGACAGTCTTATTGGAATTCCTTTGTAGGTAACTGTCCCCTTTTCTCTTGCTGCTTCTAAGATTCTGTCCTTATTTTTTTTTTTTAAAGGTTTTATTTTTATTTATTTTTAGAGAGAGAGGGGAAGGGAGGGAGGAAGAGAGGGAGAGAAACAGCAATGTATGGTTGCCTCTCACATGGCCCTCACCGGGACCTGGCCCGCAACCCAGGCATGTGCCCTGACTGGGAATCGAACCGGGACCGTTTGGTTCCCAGCCCGCGCTCAATCCACTGAGCTACACCAGCCAGGGCAGATTCTGTCCTTATTTTTAATCTTAGGTAATGTAATTATGATGTGTCTTGGTGTGTTCCTCTTTGGGTCCAAGTTCTTTGGGACTCTCTGAGCTTCCTGGACTTCCCAAAAGTCTGTTTCCTTCACAAGCTTCGGGAAATTCTCCATCATTGTGTGTTCGAATAAGTTTTCAATTCCTTGGATTTCTTCTCCTTCTGGCAGCCCTATGATCCATATGTTGGGCCGTTTACAGATATCCTGGAGGTTTCTGAGCCCCTCTGTTTTTTGAATTCTTGTTTCTTCATTCTTTTCTGGTTGGATGTATTTTTCTTTCTGCTGGTCCACTCCGTTGATTTGAGTCCCAGTTTCCTTATCCCTATTGGTTCCCTGCAGATCTCTCCTCATTTGTTCAAGCAATTTCGGTAATTTTTCGTTGAATTCTGTGAGCATCCTGATTACTAGGGTTTTGAACTGTGCATCTGATAGGTTGTCTATCTCTTGGTCGGTTAGTTCTGGAGCTTTGATCTTTTCCTTTCTTTGGGCCATTTTTTTTTTCCCCTCGGTGAGCCTGTTCTGTAAGGAGGGCGGAGCCTTGGGGTTCACCTGGGCAGGGAAACTCCCGGTAGTTGTGCTGTGATGTAGCCTATGGGGGGCGGGACCTGAGAGCACAATGGCACCTGCTCCGCTCTTCGCACCCACACCGCCTCCTGCAAGCAATTTGAGCCCCTCTGCGCCGGCTCCGGGGGTCACTCCAGGGTCGGTGGATGGGCTGCACAGCTCCAATCCTCCATGGGTCTCCCCATCGAACTTTACTGTGAGGTCGGGAGTTCCTCCTGCGGCCGACTACACCCCCACAGGTGCTCTCAATCTGCGCCAATGGGTTGTGCCCTGCTTTCTCTCCTGGTTTGTCTGCACGGGAATGCAGACCTGCCCGGTCCACCAGTATCAGCCCTGCTGGGTCCAGATGAGCCGGGCGCTGGCCACGCTTTGGTCAGGCACCCCTGTCTGGGTGTGCTGCAGCCCCGCGGGAACCACCCCTCTAACCGCGGTCCTGCCGTCTGCTCACCAGCTCGCCGTGGGGTCGCCAAGCGCTCTCCACCCGCCCTGCTCCTTCCGGCTCACCAGACTGGATGAAGGTATCTTTTTTTAATTCCTTGGTTGTCGGACTTCCTCTCAATTCGATTTTCTGTCAGATCTGGCTGTTTTTGTTTAGATAAATTTCTGGTTTTTTCCTTGTTTGGCTGTGCAAGGAGGGACGGCGTGTTCACCTATGCCGCCATCTTGTCGGATTGCCTCTCTCCTTATCTTTAATCTTGGGTAATGTAATTACGATGTGCCTTGGTGTGTGCTTCTTTGGGTCCAATTTCTTTGGGACTCTCTGAGCTTCCTGGACTTCCTGGAAGTCTATTTCCTTCACCAGATTGGAAAGTTCTTTATTATGTTTGTCTCTGTGGGCCTGTTAGGTGGTAAGGGGTGGAGCCTTAGGTGTTTGCCAGGGTGGGGTAACCTATGTAGCTGTGTTATGGCACTGTGTGTGGGAGAGGGATCCAAGAGGGAACAATGCTGCTTGCTGGGCTCTCAGCCAACTTTCAGTCACTTCCGCTGCCTGAAGCAAATTGGGCCCTTCTGGTGCTGATTCCTGGGTGGGTGGGCTTGTGTGCGTTCTAGGATCTTGTGGGTCTCCAACGAACTCTCTTGTGAGGCTGGGAGTTTTTCCTGCTACCACGGCAACCCCCACAGGTTTTTTCAGTCAGATTTTGAGGCTTTCCCCACTCTGGAACCCTGGGTTGCAGGGTCTGTCTTGCTCCCCCGTTGTTCCTCCCAGTTTATTTGCAGGGGATTGTGGGACAGCCTGCTCCGCCAGCCCGGCCTTGCCATGCCTCCTCTCTGCCGGCCTGTTTGTCTCCCATCCTTCCTACCAGTCTGAGTGTTCTTTAACTCCTTGGTTGTCGGACTTCCAAGCAGTTCAGTTTTCTGGCAGTTCTGGTGGTCTTTTGTTTTTAAGTTTTTTGTCCTTTTGGTTGTGCGAGGAGGCAAAGTGTATCTACCTATACGTCTATCTTGGCCAGTAGTCCTCACACCCAGTCAGTCATATTGAATGTGACAGCCACACAGTACACATGCTCACTCAAGGGCATCCACAGCCCCCACTGCCTAGTACAGTGAAGCTGTCATTGTTCATGTATGCACAGTCCAGTCCACTCTCCTTGGCTGCCAGGTTACATGGATGTCCTGCAAACCGTTATCATATTAACAGTCGCTGGACTTTTTCCCGACAGACCTCGTATATCTATTGGCCATATGAAGTATAATAAAATTTGGACTGTTGGCTATTTTAAGTTGGCCTCCTGGATGGTGGTTATTTCCTCCTGTATTGGCATTTGGTGGTCCTTGCAGATGGTATCTGCCTAAAGTTAAAAATTTAGAAACGTAATATTCTGACGATTCAGAAAACATTTGCCTAGTTTTGAGGGATTATTAACCTTACTAGACTTGAATCAGTAAAAATGTTTGTAGAGCACAGCAAAAATATTTCACCAGTACTTTTAAAACAGCAAGAAATTGTGGTAATGGAAAAAAATACAATAAAGATTAAAAAGTACAAAAAATAAACCTTATATTACATTATGAGAATAAAAACTTAAAAATGATCTATTAAATAAGTTTACTTAAAACAGTAATGAATTGTGATTTCAGCAAGTTTTCTTGTGTCTGGTATTATAACAGGCCCCAGATTTCTCACCTGTATGCTTCAGAGTATGTTGAAGGTAACAATCTAAACAGTTGAAATGACTGAGAAGTAAGTTAAGATTATGGACAACCTTTTCCATATCCCAATTAAAATTGTGGTTCATGTTTTGTTAGTTTACCTAATACTTTGTTGCATGTTTACATTTTAAAGAAAATTCCATTCATCGATTCTCACTTGCATTTGAATTAAGATTCTTGCAAAAAAAGTATTTTACTGAGAGAAAAGATTATTAGGTATGTCTTTTAAAGCAGGTGCCACACAACTTTATGCGTTGGTTAAGGCCTAGTTTAGTGAAAGGGGCTTAAAATTTTTTTTTTATTTTATTGGGTTTTTTTCTTTGTTTTTATTTATTGGTTTTAGAGAGAGAAAGTGAAACGTCAATTTTGTTCCACCCATCCGTGCATCCATTGGTTGACTCCTGTATGTGCCCTGACCAGGAACAAACCTGCAACCTCGGTGCATAGGGACAATGCTCTAACTAGCCTAGCTACCCGGCCAGGGCAGGGCTTTTTAAGTAAAGGAATTACAGACAGAAGCTTTTTCAATCTCCTACTTTTATTTCTTAACTGCTTATTGCCATAAAACAAGTAGTGTTAGGAATGGTTTCCCTTTCATATTTTACTAGCAAGTGTTTGGATTTTACATCGGTTCCAATCAGCTGTCATTGTCAATGATAGGTAAAGGTTATATACATTCTTTACTTTACAAAAAGCTACATTCAGAAAACAGGTTTTATTTCTTTAATGTTATACTGAGACCTAAAGAAGAAATAACTTGGTGAATAGTGAAGGGAAGAATCTTCTAGAGTCAAAGAGGTTTGAACAGAGGCCTTTTGGCAGGAAGGGAGCATATTAGGAATTAGAAGAATTCCAGTTCGGCTAAAATAGGGAGTGAGGGTTATAGCCTCTGTGTGGGGCTCAAGAAATAGGCAAGGGATAGGATGTTTCAGAGTTTGTAAATCACATTAAATATGTGATTTAATATGTGTCCTAAGTATGATGTGGAATTATTTAAGTGTCTCAATTAGAATAGAATTTCCGAAGTCTTGGTTGCTGATTACAGCAGAGAAAGAATAAGGTAAACTGGTGAAACTATTAAAAGTCTTCAATTACAGGGACATACAGGAGCAATAGAGGTAGAGAAATTAGTGAAAGGCAAAGTTGACAGTATTTAGTGGAAGTTTGGGTATGACAAGGTAAGAATGACTTAGAGCTTATGTAATGGCACGCCATGAACTGAAATGAGAAACTGGTAAAAGATGTGGAGACCATATGAATTCAGTGCTTTTGAAATCCAAGAAACAGTAACTAGTCATGCATCCATATGGTTTTGGAGTTTAGTAGACATGGTTAAAGTCATAACTTTTTAGTATCCGTTAAAATAGAGACGAAACCAAGTAAATGTGGGGAGAACGTGGAGAGGGGCAGGGGTGAGGAGTCTAGTACACTTTTCAGGTTCTTCGTTTGGGAAACAAACTGATACTCATTGAGCTTAGTATGAAACAAGGCTTTGGATTGAAAGAACACATCTTCCTCAGGAGGGAAGATATGAATAGATCAAGATAAATTTGTGGGCTTTGGGTAGGTGGTAGAAATTTTAAGACATATCTAGTGACTTTAAGATAAGATTGAAGGCACTCCACGCTGGGTGGCTCAGTTAATTAGCATGCCATCCCGTACACCAAAAGGTTGGGCATTTGATCCCTGGTCAGGGCACCTACCTAGGCTGCAGATTTCACTCCCCATTCTGGGCATGTCTTAGAGGAAACCAGTCAATGTCTCAAGTCAATAAGCATGTCATTGGGTGAGGATTTTAAAAAAGCTAGGATCGAGGGCATTGCACAATGGGTCATGGCTTAAGTTTGGGAGAATGAGCTGATGTAGAAGCACGGTCAGGACTTGGTTAGTTTAACTGAAAGTGGGGTTCATTTTTGTGGCAGCGGTCCACTTAGTAATACATGCAGTCACAGAGAAGGTAGGTAGGTGGATCAAGCTATGGGATGGGGCAGACATAATTTCTCCGTTACTTTTCAATTCAGTGGTTGTCAACCCAGCTGCAGAATAGAATCACTCATGCATTGTATTTTTGTGGTGGGGGTGGGGTAGTTGGTTGCCATTAGCATTTTAAAAAATTGCTCTTGTGCTTACTCTTAAATCACCTTGTTAGCGATAGCATTCTCCTTTTACAGGCAACCCAGTGGTGTCTAAGGGTTTCTGGATAGTAGAGTGGTGAGTTGAAAAGTTCGAATGGGTTTGATTCCAAATCAGCTTATTTCAGTGACTTGCTAAATTTTACCAAACTAAGCCACCACTGCCCTTAAGTGCTAACTCTAAAGGCTTTATCAATACCTGAACTGTGAGCGTTGCAGAGAATATACTACTTTAAAATGTATATTTCCACAAAATGCATGGTATCTTGTTAATGGTATGAAAAATGTTTCATAGATACTTGCATTTTCTACCTCTATAATAGCTATCCTGTATTTCACATTACTTGTAAACATGCATTGTGCATTTGTGCCAACTGGGAGACCGCCTGCCATAAACTTACGTTGCAATTGGTTTATGTTGACCTTTGCTTTCTAAATGATTCGAGTATATGAATGGACACTGATTGGAGGACAGATGAATGGCACAGCTCCTCTCATCCATACTGAGCATACCTGTCTGTAAATCTACCTAAAGTTACTGGACCCCTCCTTACATGAATATGGAAGACAGAACAAGCCCTCTTCTCAGAAGTTAGCGTAAATAGGCAGGTAAAGTAGGGAGTCACGAGTGAAGGTTTTAATTTAAATTTTTATTATAATATCCATCCTGAGTCTCTCTTGCTGTGTCTCTTTCCTAACCTTTTACTTTTGGGGTACTCCCAGGAGGTTTAGTCTCTTGCATTTCTTGGTACTCTTCCTGTCCAAGGACTTATGAATTAATGTCAGTTTTCTAAGTTTAGATTTCCAATTCAGACCTTTTTCCCCAAACTGGAGACTTAACTACCTACTGGACTTCTTTACTTGAATATAATAGACATCTCAACTCTTCACCCTAAGCCATTCCCTACCACCTAGTCAGCCCACAGTCTTCCCTAACAGCAAACGTCAGAACCATCATCTCAGTTCCTTAGGTGCAAAAACGTTGAAATCATTCTTGACCCATTACACTCCATATTCAGTACATCAGGAAATCTTTTTGTCTACCATCAGAAAATACCTAGAATCTGGCTACTTGCCTATATTACTACCACTGCTTTCGCCGTTTGCCTATATTACTGCAGTATTCCTAATGGATTTTTCTGCTTTCACACTCCTGCAGTTTTCTCAATACATCTGTCAAGAGTTTTTGTCTCAGTTCAAAAACCTGCGGTGGCTCCCCATTTCTACAAGAGTAAAGCTTCAGTCCTTAACAAAGGTTCCTTCATGATTTGGCCACAGTTGTATGACCAGATCTAATACCTTCCCCCGTGCTCAGTACATTCCAGGTTCTCTAGCCTCATTTTTCAAAGCCTTTGCATAGGCCATTTCCCTGCCTAGAATGCTTTGGATATCTTACACAACAGCTTAAATGAGGTTTATTTTCACCTTTCTGTTGAATCGCAGGGCCTGCTATCTCGCTTACCCTTTATTTTTACAAGCATTTTTACCTAACATGGTATGTCATTACCATGCACATATGTGTTATGTTCATTGTCTATTACAATATAAACAACCTTGTTTTCTGTTAAGTACTAAGTGCCTACATCAATATATGGCACATAGTGTAGATCTGTAACGTTTTCTTGTTCAAGGTAATTCAGCATCTTTTAAAATGTAAACATAAAATATAACAAAAATTACTGTTTTAACTACCTTAAGTATACATTTCAATGGCAATAAGTAAAATCACAGTGCAGACATCACCATTGTCCATTTCCAGAATTAAAAAAAAAAATCTCATTAAACAGTAATTCCCTATTCCTGCCTCTCTCCCCACTTCTGGCAACCTCTACTGTACTTTATGTCTGAACTTGCCTACACTAAGCATCTCAAATAAGTAGAATCACAATATGTAGTCCTGTGTGACCAGCTTATTTCACTTAGCGTAATGTTTTCAAGGGTCATCTATGTAACATCAGAATTTCATTTTTATGGCTGAATAATATTCCATTGCAAGCATATTACCAGGTTTTGTTTGTCCCGCTATCAGTGCACATTTGGGTTTCCACATTTTGGCTGTGGTGAATGAATAATGCTATGATAAACATTGGTGTATAAGTATCTGAGTCTGTGCTTGGGATTTTGGGTACGTACCTAGGAGTGAAATTGTTGGTTCATATGGTAACTGTCTGCCTTTGAGAAACCCCAAAACTTCCACAGCAGTTGCTCCATCTTACATTCCCACCAGCAACGGGTGAGAATTTCAGTATCCACATCCTGACCAACACTTATTTTCCTAAAGGGTGTAAAGTAGTATGTCAAAATATTAACTTAGTTTTTATTGAAGCAATTCTGTGTGCACTCACATTTCATGGGCTTACATAATTTTAAGTTGTGAAATCACAGGAGAAAGTACTGTTGACATAGTTTAGGAGCAAACAACATAATTAGAGCAGAAGTTCTTGGATGTATATGTTGTGTGAATAAGTCAGTTGTATAGAAAGAATGTATAGCATAAGTTGGTTGTGTGTGGAGCACTCCGTAGTATTGACATTTTCCTGTGCCATTAATGGCTTGCATAATACAGCTTGCTACTGTAAGCGAGGTCCGCAGACCGTCAATGTCTCTATCACCTGGCCTGGGAACTTGTTAGAAATACTGAATCTGAGGCCCCACCCCAGACCTCTGGAGTGAGAATCTGATTTTGGACAAGATCCCCAAGTGATTTATATGCACATTAAAATCTGACAGATTGTATTTTTAATGGCTACCTGGTATTTCAACTTACACCATGATTTTAATCAGTTCTTATCATTGGATATTCAGGTTGTTCCACTAGATTTTTCTACAAGTATAAAGGATACTGAAGTGATTATCCTAATATGTTCATCTAAATGTTTTCCAAAAAGAGATTTGTCAGAGTGCCTAATTCAGTGAGTATGAACATTTAAGGTTTTTGACACAGGAAGTTGCCTTTTGACTCACCTCCATTCCAGCTGTAAGTGAAAATGCGAATTTCTCACATCCGTATCTTTCAATAATGGGTGCTTTTTAGCTCTGGCAAGGGATATGCAAAACAACCAATCCGTTTTTCCCTGCCCTCAACCCTGCCTCCCTTCTCTCTCCCTAAAAATCAATAAACATATCCTCGGGTGAGGATTAAGAAAACAGTGTTTGCTTTTAAAATCCATCACTTTTGGAGGTGAAAACTGATATATTTAAATATTTTCTGATGTTTACAGCAGCTTAAATGTTTGATGTGTTTTAAAATAGTTTAAAATGTTAGTGTGCTGCCATCTAGTGGTGGCTTTATGTAAGAAAAGCATAGGCCATGATTTATGAACTCCTATTTTGTAACTGAGGGAACAGATTAGTGTACGCATTCCAGGACCAAAGGAATACAACTAGTAAAGGGCAAACGTAAGAACTAAAAGTTCCAAGCCAAGCTTCAGTCACTAAGAAGGATATGAGAGATTCTTTTTTAAATCAATGTCCCTGTTAAGTCAACTGACAGTACAGTCAGAAGAATGAAGTAATAATCTTGATTATTCTGGCGAAAGCAGTAAAATCTTTCATTTCCATTCTTATACTGAAAATGTTTCTACATTTTCTCAGTGCACACCAAAAGTCATTTGAAAGGAAGGTATTCTGTACCTATATATTTTGTGCTTATATATACAAATACTTTAGAGAATATATTTAGTATTCCTTTGAAGAAGTGTATAGTATCCTGATGTCATTCTGAACAGAATTCTCGTGGTAGGTTTAAAAGAGTGGTCTTAATGTTAACTATGTAACACTGCTTTTCTGTTTTTAACACTAGGTAAAAGCGTATGTTTTTAAGCATTCGAGTGCCTACCTTGTATTAAGTATAGGGTTCAGGAAGGGTATACAAGCCAAGGAAAATGCTTTCTGCCCTTTGGGCATCTGGAAGTCAATTAATTTCTACTGAATGAATACTCAAAATGCGTGCAGTGTGTAAAATCCCTTGAGCACACCAAGAAAGAAAACAATGCTGTCTGAAACAAAGGAATTGAGACCATGCTACCATGTCCCCGCGTGGAAGTGCAAAGCAGTCCTGCTGGGGTTCCTTATCTGATAGGTGAGGAGACATTTAGATTGAGGAGCAAAGGAATAACCTGCTTTGGAGTCAGGCGCCACCCTAGAGAATGTGACGGTGGGACTTCTCAGTGGCCATTATTTACACAGGATGTGAGATGGTATGGGAGACTACAGATAAATTAATAGAATTAAAACACCAATTCAAAAGAACTTACGTGTCCCTTGTTCAAGCCAAGTGAAGTCAGCTAGGCAGTGAAAGACAAATACTGCATGATCTCACCTACAAGTGGAATCTAATGAAACAAATGAGCAAAATAGAACCAAACTGGGGGAAGATACTTAAAACTGATAAAGCACTAATATCAAGAATAATAATACAGATCAGCAAGAGAATGTCAGAAACCCATTGGAAAAGGGGGCAACAGATGTGAACTGCCACCATTTCACAGAAAAATTAACTATATGAAATGATATTTAACTTCATTAGTAGTTTAAGAAATGCGTATTAAAATCACCAGTGCCATTTCACACCTACAAAGCTGACCAAAAGAAAAAGTTTGATTAATCACTTCTAAGTATTGGATATTGTCCAATGAAAAATACTGCTGAAAGGGACATAAATTGATACAATCACTTTGGAAAACAGTTTAGCATTACTTTTTTTAAAGATTTTGTTTATTTTTAGAGAAAGGGGAAGGGAGGGAGAAAGAGGGAGAGAAACAGCAATGTATGGTTGCCTCTCACATGGCCTTCACTGGGGACCTGGCCTGCAACCCAGGCATTTGCCCTGACTGGGAATCGAACCGGGACCGTTTGGTTCCCAGCCCATGCTCAATCCACTGAGCTACACCAGCCAGGGCTAGCATTACTTTTTAAAGCAAATATGCATTTGCCTGTGCATACAACACACTGGAAACTCCCATCTCTGCCTTAGAAGGCATTTATAAGAATGTTATGACATTTCTATTAGCAAAACAAAAAAAAGCTGTAACAGCTCAGATACCCACCAACCTTAAATGTTCATAAACAGAACATTTTGTACAGCGAAATACTGCATATCCTGAAAATGCAAGAATTCCAGCCACATACAGCAACATAAATGAAAAACTTGGTAAAAGCAGGTATTCATAAAGTTTTATTCCGTTTCTAGAAAGTTCCAAAACAGGCAAAATTGTGAATGTGTGTTAGAGATTATTGTATTAGGGAAGTAATAGAAAAGTATTACGTGGAAGTCATGGTTCTGGAGGAGGGAGTTCGAGGAATGCAGTTGAGGCAGTGTTCCATGGGGCTTCTAAGATGTCACAGTGTGTTTGCTAACCAGATTGGCTGGTACCCATGTGCTTTTACTCTGAACTTTAAATGCACACTGTAATACACTCAAAAATTAAGCTAGAAATTGCCCTGGCTGGTATGGCTCAGTAGATTGAGCGCCAGACTGAAGCAAAGGGTCACCAGTTCAAATCCCAGTCAGGGCACATTCCTGGGTTGTGGGCCAGGTCTCCAGTAGGGGACATGCGAGGGGCAACCATACATTGTTGTTTCTCTCCCTTTTTTCTCTCTCCCTTCTCTCTCTGAAAATAAATAAATTAAGAAAATTAAGCTAGAAATAGGCTTTCTGTTGTATGTCTAACTGAATTCTAGACCATGTAACTCCATACCTAGAAAATGATGTACAAGTATTTAAAATTTTTAAACTTATTTCCCCTAAAACAGTATAATTGTTGCTTTAAAACAGTTTACTATTTATATCTTTTTTCTGTTTGAGTACAGTCGACCTGCAGTGGGAGGTAACAGTCTAGGGAGGGCATGGAGATAGTAAGTAGGCAATGTTATAAACAGTTTTCTGCTTTATCAGATTGTCACCATGGAAGAAAGGCATGTGTAGCTTAAAAAAGCATATCTTAACCTTGGCTGGTGTGGCTCTGGATAGAGTGCTGGCTTGGCAATTGCTGGTTCAATTCCCAGTTAGGACACATGCCTGGGTTGCAGGCCAGGTCCCCAGTTGGTGTGTGAGAGGCGACCACACATTGATGTTTCTCTCCCTCTCTTTGTCCCTCCCTTCTTCTCTAAAAATAATTTAAGAAAAAAGGAAAAAGCATATCTTAAAACTACCACTGTTACATTTTATTTAAAAATTTTAAATAACACCAAAGGAGATCATAAGATATTTATCTAAAGTGATCTCATGACTGTACTTTCTCTCAGAAAATACTTTCAGCCTGGCTGGTATGGTGTGGTTGGTTGGGCATTGGCTTGCAAAATGAAAGGTAGCTGGTTTGATTCCCAGTCAGGGCACATGCCTGGGTTGCAGGTTCAGTTCTCAGTTGGGGTATGTACAGAAGGCAGCCAATTGATGCTTCTCTCGCACGTTGATGTTTCTCTCTTTCACCCCTTCTATCTAAAATTTAAAAATTAAAAAAAGGAAGTACTTTACACAGTACTGGGCAGAGGAAGCCAAGTGCCTGGTCACAGTGTCTAGGGTGCTAGAGTGAGTATACGGAGGAGTACAGTTACCAGCAATGGTCGGTAACAGGATAAACATTCTGAAACTTGTCAGTAGTTATTATAGGGTGGGATGCAGTGATCATTACAAGTTGTACTTTGATGGAGACTGAACACCATCCTCCCTCACTGGGCAGACCATTCAGGGGTTTTATTCCTAACACCCTTGTACTTAAGACAGTAACCTACCTGTGCCAAACCATTTATGCCCTTTTCATGGTGGTGTGATGCCTCATTTTTTCAAATACTCTTTTGGAAAACAGCTATTTATGCTGACAGGTCCCAGATCTTGGAATGATGTCCTCAGTTGGAGTCTGCTTCCTGAAGACATTGCTAAGATGGAAGTCACCAGGACCAGAGTCTGATGACAATGCGCTCTAGTCCTGTGTTGGAAGCAACTGTCGTTAGGTGGCAGGCCGAGCCGGTGAGGGAAGTGAGGATTTGCGTCTTTCAATGTTTGAAAGGCCCTCATTGCCAGTGGGTTTGTGTATTGGTTTTTTCAGGAACTGAGTTACCCACTAGGTGCCAGGCACTGTTCTAGGGCCAAACCAAAAAGAAAAATTGCTTCATCTTGTGACTAGCGAAGAAATGAGAAGTTAATTTTTCCATGAAGCAATGGGTATATTTTCATCCGTGTGGAAGGCCCCTAACCTATGAATGAGTTCGCGTTGGATATTATGAAGATAATTTTGTTGAAGATGTAGCTCAGATATGTCACTATTTGTTTGCTTTTACACACGTACTTTCCAGGGTTAGCTGCAAAAGAGGTGGTGCTGCAGTATTCAGGGAGTCTGGGAACGGGTTATGTGAGGTCAAATAGGGACATTGTACAGTTAGCCTCTCTAGCATCAGATAGGATTCATTCATTCATTTAACAAATACACTGGCCACTGATACAGGTGCTAGAAGTGCAGCACTGAATGTGGCAGACATCCTTCTCTTGGAGCTTACTTTTAGTGAGGAAATAGAGCAGTCAAATATACCGGTTGCTGTTAAAGTTATTAAGTGAAATAAAAGGGTATTTTTATATAAGTTCATCAGGGAAGTCCTTTGTAATGCACAGAGCAGGCAGAGATCTGAAGGCAGTGAAACAGTTGATATCAAGACCATTTTAGCAGAGGAAATAGTTGAGTGCAAATGCCCTAAAAGGTAAGTGTGGCAGCAAAGGCTGGTAGGATGAGAGAAGAGAATGGTCAGGAATGGATTTAGGGAGGAATATGGGGGTACATAGGGCTTTATAGGCATTGGTAAAGATTTTAGCTTTTACTCGTGGTGTGACAGAAAGTGGAAAGAGGTGGGCCGAGCAATGAGAATGCTTTTGCATTGGTGTAGGTGAGAAGCTGTAGTGGTTTAAATTATTGAATAGCAGTGGAGAAGATGTAAGATTTTGAGTATATTTTCAAGAGAGCCAACTTCATTTGTTGGTGGATAAGAGGTAAAAGAGAAGTCAAGGATATTTCTAAAGCTTTTGACCTAAGAAACAAAATGTGTTGCCTTTTACTGAGATGAATGAAAACTAGCAAGTGGGGTGAAAACATTTTTTGGTGGGAGTGGAAATCAAAAGTTTTGTGTCGGGTGTGTTGAGTTTGAGAAAACTGCTCCCAAACTAGCCCAAGTGGAGATGTCGTCACTTGGGTACATCTGGAATTCAGGGACAATTTCAGTGCTGGAGTTGTAATTGTGGGAGATTTCAGTGTCTAAATAGTATTTAAACCGGTGGGACCAGGTCAGATTCTGGGGAGAACTGTGGTGGATAAAAAGGTGAGCAGACTGAACGGTAGGGTAACTGCCATGCCTAGAAACAGGGAAAATAGAATGATGCAACAGAGAAGACCGAGAGGGGGCAGCCTGTTAAATATAAACAACCAACGAGAAAGAGGAAAGGAAGAGAAAGGGAGGGAGGGGGAGAGGAGGCGAAGGGGAAAAAATGAGGGTGTCTCAGAAGCCAAGTTTCACAAAAGGGGAGTTAAGTGTATGTCACATGCCACTGAAGGATTCAGTAAGGTGAATCAATTGGCGATTTGATTTGACAATCTGGAATTCATTGGTGACTGGGTAGTGAGGGAAAGGGATGATTGGAATGAATTTGGGATGGAATGGGAGGAAAGGAGATAGTCTTAAAAAGAGTATTGCAAAGAGATGGGAAAGGAACTGGAAGGCGGTGTTATTACTGAGTAGAAGCCTGAAATGTGCAAACCAAGTGTCCTGACTTACTCAGAATGGCCAAGCCACATTTCAGAAGCCATCTTCCACATTTGCCTTGTACAAAGTTGAAGCCCCCAAGAAGTACGTATTTTTACAAAATATCCATCCTCTAATGAACTAATACTGGTCAGGGAGTAGCAGGAGTACACGAAGGTCTGAATACTGACCTCATTGAGGCTTCCACAGC